>OZ026616.1:25336276-25343776 GCA_964020975.1 Hermodice carunculata | reverse complement strand
GGCAAGTTGCATTTGGAAAATACTCTAGCGAGAGCGCTACTGGCGAATAGCAAACCTTAACAAACAATAACTTTATACACACAATGTACACATGTGCGTGTGCCAACTGAAACTTGACAAAGTCAAGTTTCGTGGGAGTTTATAATGATTTGCGTAGGATTTATATTCTTCTTCCAACAAAAAGCAATCGGACTCGACAATATCTTGGTAAAGTTGACTTGTTCAGCGCCTTGTATGAATCATGATTAAATACCGAAGAATATTCCGCCCAAGGCTGACATGAATTGTATAGTTTGGGTCACAAACTCAACATTTCAGACAGCAACTTGCCTATCGCTATAACGTATAAGCCATTGAGCTATATTGCTTACATGTTTTCAGTTTTTCGTGTATCTAACAGTTTCATGCAGTTATGCTTGAAATTAGAAGCGTAAGGTTTTTGACCGGCATAGCCTACATACAAGAGAAAGCTAAATATAAAACTTCCCCCACCAGGACCCCATTTGAGCGCCATTTTGGCATACCTGAAGGGTAAGATAGAACATTGACACTACAAATCTAAGAATATAATTTATTCTCCAAAATGAGCTATTGACAAGCCATTTACATGTTTTGAACCTGTGACTACATCCATCCGCTTTACAAAATGTAAGGAACCAAAAATCTTCACACAAATTTGGTAAAAACATAAAACGGAATGACACAGTCCTTCCGGACACTTCCACCTGCTAAATTTACTATCGAATTCCAGACTGTCTACCTGGGGATATGGTAAGTTTGTTCAAAAACATTCAAGACCTACCTGTTGTTTGAGCGAAGGCCAGGTTCCTGCCCTGGACCTACGAAAAAATTGCGAAAAGTCCTAGAAGACGACAGATGTTGGCGATGACACGCCTAGACCGGGTCCCATTCAGGTAAATATGACCGAAGTTTCCTGTGGACGGGGAAAGGGTTGGTGTGCGGAGCAGCGGTTGTATCCCAATAATGTTTATGGCATGGAAGACTGAGTTTGAGCGTGACTCAAGACAACTACCATACGAATGCAGACTTTCGGGTATGCAATCAGTGTTCCACTTGTTAAGTCAAGCGTTCCTTTTGCCACCAGGAATGTGATCATGTGGAGAAATAACCATACCAGCACAGTGTTTCCATACTTTTGTGGCAGTCGTTGTGTAAAAATTGACTGAAATAGTAACTGTACAACAGCTACAATTTCGCTGAGACGGAAATTGTGCCCATCATCACTTTTTTTTTGGATAACTTTACATGCACGGCAAGTCACTTGTTATTTTCATAGTTCGCAGGATTTTAAAATTAATATCAAGATTCTTTATTAACAGCTTTCAAATATGATTATTCATTTCGGGCTCAACAACAATTTTGCTTCGGCTAAAGAAAGAAAGAAACAAACAAACGTACCGGCAAACAAATGAACAGCAACCAAACGAACTAAGGAAGAAACAAAGAACCAATGTATTTTTCAAGTTGAAAACATAAAACTTAGAGAAGAACTGACGGGACAAAAAAGGACACTGAACAAAATGGACAATAGAAAGGTAAAAAGAGAAACAACGAATTTGATGCTGTCTGTGTTTCAATAATGATGATAATAATAATAATAATAATGATAATAATAATAATAATAATAATAATGATAATAATAATAATAGTGATAATAATAATAATGATGATGATGATGACACTACTACTTCTAATAAATATGTGAAACACTCACAAAGAGCACAGACAACGACAAACCACTGCTGAGTATAGGTAAGTAGTCAGCGCAATCCATTATATCTTTCAAAACCAGTTATGATAATCATCTCGCTGTTAGTCTTTTTTATCATGTATTTGGGCTTCTGTTAGATGACAGGCATTCAGATCTTGGATAAAAACGACATCAACAATGACATTTGGAAATTTATTTTTCTCCCAAAGCTTTTTACTTAAGCTGCAAAATACTTTATCTTATTTTATTGACTGTGTTGCCATAGTTACGTGTTCTTTCCAAACTACGCCGAGGACTCTTTGATCCACTAATGTGTTCAACTTTGTGCTGACCACCATTTTAAGCAGGCTGAAAGGTGAAAGCCTTTTTAGTGGACCTTCCAATTTAATTGACCTGTATCAAGTCTTTAGATGACAAAAAACACTAACATGTGAAGTACCCAATTTACCCAACGATTAGCAGACTTTGTCAGTGTGTCCGTTCAACTTGAAGTCCGTTCACCACTTCCCGCTCAAATTACTCAAAAGAACCCAGATATAAATCATTTTTTTGCTTTAATGTTTTCACTCATTATTATTATTATTATTATTATTATTATTATTATTATTATTACTATTATTATTATTATTATTATCATCATCATCATAATTATTATTATTATTGTTATTATTATTATTATTATCATCATTATCATTATTATTATTTTGAAAATTAATAATGAATAAAACTAATTAATAAAAGAAAATTTTATTGCTGACATTTGTATAAAAGACCTGTCGTGATGCACACCCCATGGCAACAGCTTTACTTGGCGCGGGTTTGGCACAAAGACACGTAATGATGACATGGCACAGGTTTACTGCTATCCTTGCTAACCTGCGCCAAGCAAAGCAATTGACACTGTTGTATTTTGAGGAGGAAAGGCTTAAATTGACTTTCAACCGTAACAACAAAATATGGAGCGGTCCCCAAGTTTGTCTGTCTGTCTGTCTGTTTGTTTGTTTGTTTGTTTTTTAAATGCAAGACGATTAAAAGGCGGATTTTGTCCCTGACCCTCTTCCTTCCAGAAGGTAATTAAGCTCAAGCAAATGATGTTTTTCCCGGAAGGAAGAGATTGTGCATCGTGACAGAATGTCGCTTACAGACTTGCACGTTCGGGTGTTCCACGCTCCGAAATGTGTTCTAATAGCAAACGCCTTAGTCACCGGCTCAAGACTCTTTTTATATTTCAGGCTGATTTAGCATTTTTCAAAAGTAAATTATGTGTTGACCACGTTTGGTAACAATAAGGATTAGGATAACAATTAAATACTTCGATGTTTCTGTACTTGTGTTTTAGAATCAAACAGGGACAGGAACTACTATGGGGAGTATTGAACTCGGCTGAAGGATTTCTGGAATTGATATGGAAGTGTTAAGGGATATTTGACTTTTTGAGATAAATTATGACAAGTAGGCCCACATTTGGGTGCATTTACATCCACAAAAGCAATATTTCTTTGCTCCAGTTCGGGTGTCATCTTTGCAGACGCTATTTACTTATGCCAAAACCCCAGCAGTACCCATAATTAGCATCTTAACATGCATAGTTTTTGGATTCCCGCACTGGCGCCATTAGCAAGAATTTGCAGCCTTTTCAGACACGCGCACATTGCTATGGTAACAAGTTGTTTTAACATCAGAACTGCATGTAGCCAATTTTTGCATTGTCATAGGCACGCTCAACACAACTGGCGGAAAGACAATTTTGCTGTTTCAAATCACGTTTTTTGTTTTTTGTTTTTTTGTTTAAAAAAAAAAGCGCGATGACAGCATCAGTATCGCAGCATTTCGGCACTTCTAAATAAACTCAATGATAAAATAAACAATACCAATTACGATTGGATTCTGTTCTATGATATTTTTCACATAAAAGGATACATCGTCTGCAACTGAATGATTTTACAATAAATCTTTAGTCTGTGACGTCTATAGATACATTTCACTTTAAGAGAAGATTTAGTTGAGACGTCGGGACGGACCCAGTATTTATGAGAGAGGATGGGCTGATAGAGGAGCCGTGGGTTTGGGGGTGGCAGAGGCCCCATGGGGATCTAAGGCGGTGCCCTGGTGGATCCATGCAGAGGGCAACGCACACGGACACTCGCGGGTTTTATGCATTTCTGGAGCCCAAGAACAGTGTTTCATGACATCAAATTTGTCCTCTGATATTTTTTTCTTTTCGCTTCCGACCCTCATCCTGGATCTGTGTGTGAGAGGGGATTTAAGCTGACAGGTCAAGACGGATCCAAGATTTATTAGAGGGGGGTGGGCTGATACAGGGGGCCGTGGGTTTGAGGATCGCGGAGGCCTCATGGAGATCCAAGCCAGTGCCCTGGTGGATCCAGGGGGCAGTGCACCCGCATGCTCACGGGTTTTATGCATTTCTGGAGGCAAAAAACAGAATTTCATGACATCAGATTTGTCCTCTGATTTACCTGCTTTTCGCTTCCGAAAAGTACAAATATGTGCCTGAGAAACTTTCCGTAGCAAGTGTTACTTCATTAAATACACCCCCCCCACATATATATATATATATATATATATATATATATATATATATATATATATATATATATATATATATATATATACACACACAATGTACAATCTCCAACTGAGACCACCTCTGTTGAGACACTATTTTTATATTAAGGTCTCCATTTAGCAGTCCCATTTTTGTTTGTGTATATGTCCCCTGTTAACGTCACTTCACTATAAAAACAGTTTTATTCAGTATGTGCGGCTGTCGATCTGGATAGATTCCACTGTATATATCCAATAGAGTTTTACAATTAAGACTGCCTAAAAAAAGGTGCAATTATGGATGGTCCTAATACCGGAGTACCACGGAACGCTATTTCTGGTTTTATTCAGTATTTATCCGTTTTCTGTAATCAAATATATTTTATTGTATGAAATGAAATTACTGATACGTTAAAATGATTAGCATGTTTAAGTGATCTGGATTTAATATCATCAAATCCATTTCACGACATGTCAAGCTGGTAAAATAAAGTGGTACAATACTCATAATTGATATGCGAAATCGTGTTTCAAAACTGCCAGGATGTCTTCAAATATTTGATATCTTTAATCTTTAAATATTTGATGATATGATCAAATATTTAACGATATCATTAAGTCCATTCGATTATATAATTAAATATTTAACGAAACGTTAAAATACTGATCAAAACAAGAAATACATGTAGCTTTCCATTTCGTATGTATGTATGTATGTATGTATGTATGTATGTGTGTGTATGTATGCGTGTATGTATGTATGTGTGTATTTATGTATGTACGCATGTATGTGTGTGTATGTATGTGTGTATGTGTATGTATAATTTTAAGAAATAAAATATAGATTTGATTATTTATTTATTTTTGCTCTTCTTACTTGTAAGTGTTCTTTTCAGTCTAGGGCTGTCTTTTTGCTGGCTGCGCTCTGAATTCTGTAAAGGGAAAGTCTTTGCCTGCATGCATCTGTGCAGATGCTTGAGGACCGGAAGGTTGCTTGCTGAACTAGACCTTCCCGTACCTGCTGTCAAAACGTGAAGGGTGGTGATAAGGGCCCGATGTCCATCACGAGTAAGCAAAAAAAAAAAAAAAAAAAAAAAAAAAAAACCCCCAACCAGCTAGATGAGTAAGCTTAGCAAGCAATAAGCGAGTCGAACGCTTAATATTGTGCAAATAAAATACACGATTAGGCCTCAAACATTATTAAACGTCAAGCTAGCTGTTATTATTCGAAATCTAACGAAAACATCGTTCTGTGTTGGCTAGATTAATCTTGGATGGCTTTTACTTGACAAGCTGCCAATTCGAAAATTATTTTTTGTTTTCATTGTAGATTTTGTGACATTTTTGCTCTGCCAAATAAGTATACTCATAAATGGACGACCCCGATTATAATGGAGTTCTGATAATTTGCGCTGCGCCCCGTCTATAGAAGTGTAGCTCTTAGGTTCTATTCATTGACTGTACTGCGACCAGCCAGAGTAACATTACTACGAACAACGGTCACATTCTGACAGTGCTGGGTCTTCGTGGACCCGCAGATTACAGCTGTAACCAGATACTAATGGATCATGAATGGATCGTGGCTTGTAGTTGTAACCAGATAATGGACCATAACTGGATCGTGGAGAAAGGTATTGTACTTTTATTCCATTGCATATCGAGGATTCACAAGGTTACATTAGGTCGATATGAATTAATGATACTTGATCTCCGAAAGGTTCAAAATGTAAAAAAAAAAAAAAAATAAATAAAAAAAAAAAAAAGGAAAATGGATTTCGTGACGGCTCCGCATGTTCCATGAAACATTTTTTTTTTTTGCGTGATTAGGTAAAAACAATTAATATGTGTTCCACATTTTGGCACTAACAACCTCTATTCACAGTCCATCCAACAAATTTCTCGAGAAAAACGCCGCAATTCCTTTAAAAAAAAAAAAAAAAAGGAGAAGAGAGCATCCAAAGTAATGAAACTGTAATTGTATCGGCTGTGGACGCAGAGTGGATGCCTCTCATTTTCCGGCAGATGATTGGTCGCGGTCAGGAAAGAGGGTGGCCATGTGACCACGCATTAACTTTCACAGCACAGTTAGTTAGTGCATTATAGACTCCTTGGTGAGTGCAATTTTCGTTTTGATGACTGTAATGATAAAACTAAAGTGAAAGTAGGCATGGCTTATCATACTATGTAAAGGTTTGTGATACTGTTTGAAGTTGTAAGTTACAACATCGCTTTAATTAGTAAGAGCCTAGACCAATACATGGTATGGCGTGATGCAGAAAAATGGTCAGTAATTACAATTCCTTATGGATGAATTGGAAAGTTAGCTTTAATCAACAGCAAATCTCCAAGGACAACTTTTATGGAAGTTGTATTGTTCAATAACATACAAAACACAGGGAACAAAACGCAGAAAACAGATGGGTTGACAAACCTATGAGTTTGTGTATAAATGATCTCGTTCCTCGTGACGTTGCATTTTTCTACTGGGCGCCTTTTGAGAAATCGTACTGAATTACGCCAAATTAGGTTCACCAATCGCTTCGGAGATTCATTTCTCCCGTCTGCTATCAAATTATGGAATAACCTCCCGGTTGATGCTCGTCTCACCAATTCCCTACCGCAGTTTAAATCTAAATTAAAACTATTCCTCTTAAGTGTTGACAAAAAGCCCACATACTTTAAACATGGAAGTCGTTTCCTAAACTAAATGTTCTCTTGAAAGGTAGTGAGGACTTGCCAGACACTGATAATGTATTCATCTTTGAGGCTGTTCAGACATTCTTATCAGAATCTAGACGTTTTATCTACTAATTTAGCATATGATCTAATTATAAGTCTCCATTATCTGTTTCCTAAACTAAATGTTCTCTTGAAAGGTAGTGAGGACTTGCCAGACACTGATAATGTATTCATCTTTGAGGCTGTTCAGACATTCTTATCAGAATCTAAACGTTTTATTTACTAATTTAGCATATGATCTAATTATAAGTCTCCATTATCTGGCATCAATTGTATTATTCGTGTACAAGCCGTGAATTTAGTCTTCTGTTCTGGTCCGGTGTGTATTGTATATATTCCTGTGCGTCCTTTTCCATGGTTTTGTTAAAAAAAAAAATTAAGGAACTATTAGAGCAAATTTCCTCTATTTTCTTTGTGAAAAAAAAAAATCCTGCGTAGCTCTTCCATTTTGATAGCTCTTAGGA
>OZ026616.1:25193776-25331276 GCA_964020975.1 Hermodice carunculata | reverse complement strand
TTGATATGTTAAAACCGATAAATTTATAATGTTAATGACTGCAGAAGGTCATGAAACATCTGTAGAAATAGCTATATACATACAACAAACCATAAAAATAAGAGGTAAATTATAAACATGTACATACAGATTTTATAGTCTCTTGACGTATCACTTTGGGTTTTGTCAATTGTCATCTTTATTTTTGTATGTTTCAGTTTGCTAATTTCATGTCATTTCACTGTGATGTTAACTTCAATTGTATTTGTTTGATGTTGTAACTTGTGTATACATGCATGTTGCGTCCTTTAACATGCAGAATACTATTATAGTAAATGTTGTAGCAATAAAATTCATTCATTCATGATGGAATGTCGCAGTGCTACGGTATGCTGTTGACACAATCTTAATTTGGCACGAAATTACCAAACGTAGTGTGGACAGGATGTTTTATTATGGATCTGCAATTTTTTCCACTAAAAGTACAAACATATGTGTCCACATGACCCCAAAGGTATCGAAAATCTATCACTTTCAAGTAACATAACAGTGGAAAAGCTTGTATACAGATAAACTGTTGCAGAAACAAATATGTTTAACGATATCTGGCCGTGCTGTCACGAATACTTGAAAAATCATAAATGCAGAAAATGGTAGTAGAACAAGTTACACTTAAAATTATCACGGAGTTTTAAAAAAATGTTTGAATCGTTTTGGTGTATTTTAGTTAGTTGAAGACTGATTCTTAAAAAAATGTATCTGATTATTTTGAAAATTAATCCTTTACCTGTTACCAAGGAACAAAGTGTGCACGCAGGCAAGGTCATCGTCGGTTTAAATCAATTTAGAAAAAAGTGCATCTCTGTATACTTGCAATCAATTGTAAATTGTTGAAGGTGTTATTTTTCCCCCCAAAGCACATTTTCTAATTTTTGCAACCGTGCAGATAAATTTTTCACACGAGTAAATTTAAAAGAATTGCTGACATTCTTTTCCATCCAACGATTAAATTTGAACTTTGTTGTTATGTGTTAAAATTGGTGCACATATCCATGTGAAAGTGAGGATTTGTCCTTAGTATCCATTGCCTGCTATGGTGGTTAACAGGTCATTACGGTTCATAGGACTACAGTGTTAAATTGGGGCAGTTTTGAATGCTTTATTTGTGTAGTATCTGTGTTAGAACATCTCACGTTTTCAGAAAGAGTTTATAAGGTATCCATCTCCCAAAGCGAATTTGCGGGAAATCTCGGCTATTCAAAATTTATACAAAACAAACTTCATCGTTAATCCTCTCACTCCAGGGTCTTATGCCTTTATATTACGTGTGTTAACAATTGCTAGTTCATACATCATAGAGAGTAATGATCTTACTCTGCACAGACAGAATATATGGAAGCGATTTATGCTCATGATTAATAAAAGCAATGTACATGTATATATTTTTGGCGAACGCTTCATGTACTGAGACTTAATAGGGCAATTTCATATTGAAATGAAAGAAAAAAACATTAAAATCCAGCAACTTCAAATTCTGACAACCGTGGGCCTAATAAATTAAATTTGACTGTAAAAGAGTTATATCACAAAAATTTAGTAAGAAACTGGTGTTCCACTTGCTTCGCTGGAAAATGTGTCCGCAATGAAAAAGTAGGGAGGTTGGCAACTGTGCCATTTTTATTGTCCGTTGCAAACCGAAATGGTTCAGTGCATTGTACACTTCTATATTTATTGTGACTTATGACATTCAAATGACTGCAACCTGAAACACGTAAAGACCACGTCAACCATAAATTCATATGTACTGTAGTTTAGATTGAATGGGGCATATTGTAATTAAGCGAGTGCAAAGTATAAATGTATTAGTTGGCTCGGCCTCGATAATAGGTTGCGGACACGACTTCGGGAGTGTTAGACTGAACCGTATTTCACATTTCGCTGCCTGAAATATTATAATAAAATAAAATAGAAATAAAAAAAAAAAAGGGGGGGGGGGGTAGTAGACCAGTTGAAGGACATATGCTGTGTATAGTTGAGTAAATATACAGATTGCAATCGTCTGAATAACAGTTTCTTTAGTAGGACATATGGAAGCATTTTGAAAGATACATCGTTCAGTTCCAACTTGCATTTTAGAGGTAACCGAAAGTGCATTGAAACACGATGAAACCTAGAATCATGTATTTTGTATTTATGACGAGTGACTCCGGATGTGCCCTAGTAACAAATTAAACTGACGTCAAAGGAGGTAATGTGTATAAGCGGAAAGAATACCCACTTTAAACATATTTCGACAAATGTCCAAGTTACCAAAGGCCTAACAAAAATATATAACCCAACCTACCCCACTGAAAGGGCTCCACTGAGGACCCTAATAATTATCTGAAACATAAAAAACAGTAGTTTGAAGCCGCGCTTCCCTAATAAAAATTGATCATCCTTGACTGAAAGATTTTTCGAGAGAGTGGCCGTTATGTGCCGTTATTTTGCAGTAAAGTCAACTGAAGCACAGCATATTATTTTATCTTGTCTGGAGGATTAACTTGGGCAGGGGAAGTAGCATACCAACACAAAGTTCTGTTGGGCATAATCACGGTTGTTCGGTGAAACAACACACCCCAATTTGTTCGTTGATCATTACCGTAATATTTCGCTAGATTCCAGGTGTCCATTCTCCGAGTTATCAGGGCAAACGGTCGTTAAGGAAATTTGAAACATGACTTACTATCTTAACTTTAATCTGCCTGCTCGGATACCTCGAGCCGCAAATCATGCACCATTTTGAACATGGGCCAATGCATTGCGGGACGGTCGCACAAAAATATATTTGATTTGGATGTCAAATTGAATCGCAGCCACAGGAAATATCATATCATTATTGATGCTCTGAAATGTTTGCAAAATATATACTTTTGGCGAACACTATCCTCATTTACAAACCATTGGATGCAGAATCCACAATTTTCAAAATGGCAGTCCAGTCCGTGGCTTAGTCCCAATTGGATATTTTGAAGAGTTGCTATCCAGAATGTATGTGTGATTAGTGTTAACGGAAAGTTAAATTGTCGAATGAATGTTATGTAAAATATATAATAGGACTTTTCCAATGTGAGCATTGCATAAAATGTAAAAACAACGCCTTGAAATTACCAGTTGTTGGGGGCTTGGGCCCCAGAATATGAATATTGTATCAAACACTGAAGTTGCCCTATGGCTATGAATTAACTAGGACCACTACGCACAGGAGCCAAGAGCCCCCACTGAATCCAAGTTGGAGCTTAGTGGAGAAGGCTGCCCCGATAGAGGATAACGGTCGGGAAGTACCGGCGGGTTTTTATATGATTGGTAATAATTTTTGAGCTTTTTCGGAATATTTAAAGTTCCAACATATTTTGATCACGTTGTAACATTCTTATATCAATTGCGGGCATTCTACTCGGGAGTTTAAAAAGAGGACTGTGTCAGTCCTGTGTTCAGGTGACATTGCATTTGCAGAGCCTGCAAGCTAGCCTATGTCAAAAGAGGGAAATCTCCCTCCTCCAGGTACTGAAAAGCGGGCAGGCGAGCGCCGAAGACGCGAAGCATAAGTGGGGTGGGGGTGGGGGCCTGCTCCACCAGCCAAAATTTGAAATTTGCACCTTCATTTCTGCATTTTGAACCATTTTAGACACCATCATAGACATATTCCGCCTGTATATATTACAACAATACGGCAAAACAGTACTTTACAGCCACAGATGGAATAATGGTACTTTTTAATTTTACAAAAAGCGGGAGACATTTTATAAAAGCGGGAGAGCGGGAGACTTAGCAAAAAAGCACGAAAAAGCGGGAGATCTCCCGCCTCGGCGGGAGACTCGGAGGCTCTGCATTTGAAGCATATAGAGGCCCTATAACCTTGCAATTATATTAAGGTCAACCATATGCAGTCTCAGCTTGGTCCTTACAGAGGACCACCATTATACACAGTATCAAAATCTGAGCTTAAATAATTCGTGAGTCATTATCCTGAAATTGAATTCATGAAAGTTACACCATGCCTTGACGAATAAGCTAAGGTAACCAAAATGCAATTTCAACGCAGTTCTTTTGGATAACCGTTATCGTACCTTTTTTTTTTTCTCAAAAAAACCCGTTTTGAATAGTTCTTGAGTTACAGTCCAAAATCATTGTCATCAAATCGTCCTGGTAACCTTTGGAATTAGGTCAAGGTTACCCCCTATCATGGAGTTTTTATGTCCGAACGGACTGACTAAGAACAATGGAGCCCCATATGGGTTCTGGTGTCTTTTAAAGCAACTGGCCTTTGTGCCAGTTAAAATCTTTTACCACCCCCTCCCCCCCCAAAAAAAAAGTCACCAAAAATTAATAACTCACAAAGCGTCACCTGTTAAACAAACTGGACAGAAACCCACTCAAGTGACAAGGATATGGTCAATCGTGTTGAAGGAAAACTATGTACACATACATTGACAGTTATTTTCCTTTTGTTAACTCGTTCGCATAAGGACTTCTCTATAACTGATCATAGTGACGTAATTATAAACATTTGCTAATTGACAGAAAATAAGAACGACATTAATTGGTGAAGAAATTTGCAGCAGACGAAGTCATGACACTCAACTGAATTTAGAGGGAATCCAGCAGGAAGAAGCCAGAAATTACACACACACACACACACACACACACACACACACACACACACACACACACACACACACACACACACACACACACACACACACATAAGCAAAGGAAAACAAGAAACAGGAGCCAAGCAGCACAACATGCTCAGAGTTGACCCAAATATCTCTATAATGGACAAAAAATACACTGAAGCTTGACGTGAATATTGTTAGTAAAGGCCCACTTAATGTACAGCCCAACCAAATTTGGTCAATGAATCGTTTGAGGAAAGCCATGGAGTTCAGAGGACTGGTCTCTTTTGTGGTCCTGATTCCCCAACAGATCCCCCTTCCCTGTTGATTTCAAACATCATTTTTTTTGCTTCTCCTTTCTATTTTCTGACATTTTTTATTTCGTTTAATTTTTTGGTTATTGCACATGTGTTTTTCAGCGTACTGTGTTTGGACATATTTCTTATCAATGCCTGGTGTATGTATGCGATGAAGTGTAAAAGATTATTCAATCATAAAACTATTGTTATTGGCAACGGTATAGCAAAATGTTGTTGACAAAAATTTTATTCATATTGTAATTGACAAAAAAGTACGAAATCCTGCTTTGATGAATATTATGCTTCTGAAATAAAAGACTTGCTCAATAAAATAATGTACAAGCTGCACGGTTGACTTGTAATCTGACGTATGTGGTGTTGATTTCTAATATAATAATGCACATATATGGCGAGTGTCACGGTTTGTTGAACCTGTTCCTATTACGCGTTCAAATATTGCCACATACGTCGAGTATAACTTTTCATAATGTCTTATAAAATTGAAGTAGCTTTGTGTACGATTCTTATAAGTTAATATACGTGGGCTATGTGTTTCTTGTGACCCGATTCAAGAGACTGACGCGAAGGGGTCCTTACACGGTTAACGGACCATCCAAAACACAAGTAAGCGGACTCCACAGGGTGTAATCTCATTTAATAGTATGGTATTAAGTTATATTTCTTTTCAGTTCAGACAGCCAGGCTTGACATTCTTTGTTTAATTTGACTGTACACGCTGTTCTCTTTCAAATCCCACAGGATAAACATTTTTGGAGGGGAATGTGATAAAAGGTCACTTGATTAAAAAGAATGTAGTGGCAAGATCACAACACTAAACTAATATCTTGGGTTTCTGACATGCGTCACTTTAATGATTCGTTTGCCTCAAAGCAGTCTGCAGAGTTACACTTTAATTCTTACGACTTTCGCGAGAATCGGTCCGAAAAAGTTGTTCCTCTAATGTAGTGTAGTCCAAGGTTGGAAATCAGCCAATCGGTAACTTGAAGTTACCTGGGTGGCCGCATGTATCAAAAGCTGTTCATTGATCTTGAAGCAAGCACACAAACATGGCGGCTATCAATGGGACGAATCTCCGATTTAGTGAGTTTTGATGTTTTGCAATATGTAGAAATGTGTAACAGATAAAGTATTAAACTCGCGTTGCAGGAAATATCGGATATCACTGCTATCGTGTGGACAGAATCGAACGGGATTGTCCCGACAGGGACCATTTTTATTTTCAAGCAGATATAAGGAAGAAGGCTAGACTGATAAGTTGCTTGTGGATACAAATACAACTTCCTTTCTTTCTTTCTTTCTTTCTTTCTTTCTTTCTTTCTTTCTTTCTTTCTTTCTTTCTTTCTTTCTTTCTTTCTTTCTTTCTTTCTTTCTCTCTCTCTCTCTCTCTCTCGGTTGAATTTTTGACTTTTGTAAAACGTTTTGAATGGATAATAACTGGGAGAATCTACGATTATTTGCTTCCATTCGATAGTTTTGCTCAGCTTGCTCTTATCAAGCACAAAACAATGAACGGAACTGATGCCACGTTCAGTCTCCAAACATTTTCAGGCGTTGAAGGATGAAAGTGTGATCTCACAGTCGCTTTATGATTAAAATAATGGAAAACCCATTTTTTTATATATTTAAAAAAAATTGTGGCATTGGTTCACTTGGTATATTATCTATCCATTGTTGCAATTTAAATATTTCATACACAAGTATAACAGTTATTGTTGAAAACTTTATAATCAGGGTTTTTACCTATCAGAATAAAGCTTCTTAGATCCCAATGGTTAACGGTTATTTCAATTTTCTTTTATTTAAGACGATAGTTTAAAGTTTCTAATTTGTCTTTCCATGGTATTATTTCTGACTTGAAAACAAGTGCACAACTATCAGTCTAATATACGTACAATCCCAATGTGTATACATAGATAAATTTGCTGGTCACACAGACATTTATTTTTTTCTATTTTTACATAAAGTAACAAATTGGTAATAAATTTAGGTCATTAAAAAGAAACATGAAAAGGTATCTTCAGCATATTGTGAAGTTTCAAATTCTCTGTCATTTGCAATTATTCCAGAAATATTGATATCCCCTGTGGCAGCAATAACAAGACTTTCAACACAAACACACACGCACGCACGCACGCACAAATAAACGGATAAGGAGATGAAGGACAATCTTGATGGATATCTCGTGGGGTAAAAATGCTTGGGGTATCCAACTGTTATTTCCAACGTAGCTATTTATGTCAGTAAGCAAGTCTTTATCCGCTGTTGGATCGAGGAGCCAAAGTTGATCTTAACACTTTTGAATGAATTTCGATTTTTTTGCAGTTAAATGCTTTTTCAAAATCATTCTGTGTAAAAAAAATGTTATGTCATTATGTTAGACAAATTCCATGCATTAATTACCCTATGTTTGTTCTCCTACTTGATCTGTTTTCTCAAACCCCGGTTTTCTAAATGGGTTGCTGTTCGAAGGACTTTCATCACACAATACTAAACATTTTGCTGGCAGTGTATACTCTTGATTTTGAAAGCAGTAGGTCTTTTTTCAACTTTTAAAGTGCCTTCATTTTTTTATCGTTGCCTAAATGATGGCGTTGGTGTGATGCGGAGGATACAGAGGTCGACCGGCGCGTGGAGTTTCTGCCGTAGCTGTTCCTTTAGTATGTTTATAACTTTTGTAAAAGTCATAAAGCCTTCACTAAACGGTATAAAAATGTAAGAGAAAAGTTGCGCATGGAGCGGTTTGTCGCAGCTTTTCTTTTTTTTTTTATGGATACCGGTTGGACTTGTCCTTAGCAAAATAAATACACATTATGTTGTGAGTAGACATTCTGCAGGAACCTTTTACACATTATTTTTGTGTATTATTCACTCCGATTACTAGTTATACTGTGAGCACATTGGCCGTGCATATTTCTGATATCAAAGCAGCTTTATACGACCAGTGTTTTGTTTATCGCAGTCATGGTATACATTATCTAATCGTAAATGTTCTCCAGCCATACTTTATAGAAACAACACAACTTAAGTTGGACGCATAAAGCCTCAGTTCGAACAGATTTTAAAGTGGGAGATAGTCAAGAAAGCAATAAGTAGACATACAGGGAGACTAATACAAGATAAACGAACAAGCAAACAAACAAAGTATGACCATTTTGGACGTAATGCAGGTTACTTATCAATGTTGCCTGGGTGCCTATCTTCTACTTCTATCAGCCCTAGCCTTGGTATGACGACTCTGAAAGAGTCCCTGCTTGCTTTTCAGCTTCATTTGGGCAATCAAAATCTGATAAAGATACTTCTGCTACTTTTAAATTCATCATTCATCACGTCATCGAAACCCAGCCATCCCGTGGATAAAAAAAGCGTACTCCAGAGCAGTCCAATTTCTTCACCATGGCAATGGGGTCACAAATACCTGCCCCCCCCCCCCAAAAAAAAAACCCTGGAATTTTACACAGTAGCTGGTCAGGAGAAGTTATTTACATGTGTGCATACATTTGAAATACATAAATAGCCTTTACACACACACACACGCACGCACGCACACACACACACACACACACACACATATATATATATATATGTATGTATAAAGTATAATCATCTGTATAATATTCATTGATTTTGTCGTTTGCAGGCAGAGGTCGGTGGGGTGTACATCTTAGCTCCAACTCACTTGACTATTGGCGCCAACGTGACCCCATGAGTCTGGCCAAGCCCAGCCTCTGCTGGAACACTACCAGCAGTGAATATGGAGCCTGGAACTCACGCACGCTCCGTTCGTCCCGGAAGTTGGGAAATATGGTTATAGGGGGCGGTGCTGTCGGTGGCGAAGGGGGCTACGTGATACCAAGCACAGCAAGTGACATCGACAGGTTTGCTCACTCTACCAGGATACAACACAATGAAAGAGACAAAATCAATACTTTCCTGGCGAGGTTGCCCACCAGTCCAAGCCCCCAGTATTTCGAACGTAAAATGAGACAGGGGTTGGATGAATCTCTGATCAGACCACCAAACACGACACCTATCAGTTCACCAAGAAACTCTGCAAAAGCGCAAGACAGGGTGGTTGCTGGTCATGCAGACGCACAATTAAGGACTGTAAACACTGAAGCAAATGAGTATATGAGACACCTACCACAACCCGTACCCCCGCCTTACAGGCCTGGCACACTTACCAGGGTGTTGCCCGAATCGGTAGAGCAATCCAAAGTCCCTGTAAGTTATACCAGGGATATCTCTGGTCCGGGCGAATATCAACTACAGATTCACAGGCCCACATTCCAGAGATCACACACCTCGTTTATACCGTCGGCACCGTCACGAAACCAACTCGTGCCACTGGATAGATCCAATACTTTTGCTAATGGAATACGTACAAATTCGTTAAGTAGTCTCACTTCACCACGGGATATTCCACATGATTTTCCAAAATCACAAAATGAAACAGAGGAGTCAAAATATCGCATGCAACCGAGCAGTGACTCGGGAGATGCAAATCAGACACGTGACCAAGCATCATCAACGGACAATATTGATTCAATACCCCAGGAAACAACAGAAACTGTTTCGTATCATGGGATTCATCCCAGGAATTATAATTCACACCAGTTCGTAAACACACCAGCCATGTGGCACTTTGAGAGGTACCTACATGCCAAGCGCCACCTACCAAGTTTATCCCGAGAAAATACGACGTTCCCTGAAAATAGAATTGAAATGCACGGGAAACTGCAAAATCAAGACTCTTATGGGACAACTAACCGCGCAGCTCAATATGTAATTCCAGATATGGATTTCAAACAGGGTCCGCCAGGTACCAGGGGCTGGGGACAGGCTTCTTACTCAGACAATTTGGTTCGAGGAACAGTGTTCAATAACGCCACACCAGGGACATACAATTTTAGTACCAACACTCGGACACTTCAAATTGAGGAGATACCGCCGACGTTGGATATACAAAATACGCAAAATATAGAAAATAACCCAAAACATAAGTCCATCCTGAAAACGTCGCCATCTTGTCATAGCTTGTCAGGTGCTGACGTCACGTCCGGAAATATTCAGACAGTACTCAATGAGAATGCACAGAGATCAGAGGCTGGTTCTGCTGCAAGTACACGATCAAGCAGGTCACAGAAAAGGGTGACCTTCAATTTGTAGGCAAAATTATGCACAAAAATGAAAAACGTTTGGCTCAAATGTTAACTGTCAAGAGCAACAAAGTATTCGCAGAATTACAATGGTGCCAAGCGGCTGATTAACCTTTTGCGTTTAAACCAATTGACGTGTTAGAACCAAACTGACATTTCAAGCTAAATAAAATTGTTTCCCAAGGATTATAAGATCAGATGTCTCTTCTGCAATTATCATTCAGAGTATATTTTTCTTGTCATAAATTTTCTTAAAAATTGAGGCAGAGGCCACCCACGAAATCTATTAAAACACGGTTGCTGTGAAGGAGGTAAACAGTTTAAGATTGTAGGCACGTTCACAAGTAGTCGATATAACTATGTATTCCAGATTGGTAATATATGCCTGAATTTTGTGTTCAAGATGAAAAAGAAAATCGAATGTCGTGTTCCGTCCAAATACAATTTAGATAACTCATAATTGCATAGTGTCACATGACATTGAAAAATTGAAGCAAAAAGTTGCTAAGAAGGACAACACAGTGTTCCTGATTTCTGCC
The DNA here is from genome assembly GCA_964020975.1 of Hermodice carunculata. NCBI lineage: Eukaryota > Metazoa > Annelida > Polychaeta > Eunicida > Amphinomidae > Hermodice > Hermodice carunculata. The sequence goes on along the minus strand of OZ026616.1, from coordinate 25,320,624 downwards.
ACACATAATTAAAATGGTAAGTGATGAGTGTGCTTTTTGATGATATTTTTTTGCATGTGCATTTGTGATAGTGATAGTTACCAATGGACGCTGAAAATGGGCATGATTCGAGAATGATTACTTCCCCCTAGGATCGACCACAATATATGCAATTCATATTTGTTTCTCTATACCTACTAGGCACTTGCCGGATTTTTTTCATTAACAGGAAACATTTTGATTGAAAATTATAGAGGGGACCTATTTAGGACCGCATGCCTTGAGTCTGTACTTTTCACTGATCAATGTATTTTGAACACAATTTCCATCTGACTGGGGAAATTTAAACGATGACATCACATATGAAGTCAGCATGTTTTCTTAAATTTGTCCCACAAGGCCGAGATTATCGATACCTCTGGATGGTTTCAGCCTGATGTGTGACTTTGATGTGCGCATTAAGTGCTACAATACAATGTAAAATATGCTTGTCCTTTTGTATTATACGTGTTTACAAAAAATATAAGATGCCAGAAAAGAGTATGGAAAAGAGAACTTTGTTTTATATCTAAAGGGCGATTCTCATCTCTATATATGTTACATGAACTTGGTATCAGCGGATCGTGTTATGTGATTTCTTTGATGGATCAAAGACCGAAATCAGACTGAATATATGTGATCACAAGTTGGTTGTAAACACCATTTAAGTTTAACTCTATTTAAAGTGTTAAGGTGCACCGTTTCACATCCTTACCGCACTTTTCAATTCGGCCAGTTTAGCAGTGCTCAGACGATGTCTATAAGTACAACTGACGTATAGCGGCGAAAATGCATTTAAAAACGTCTTCAGGAATCATACACCTTAGCGGAGCAAAAGTGGATAATACACTTTTATGGACAAGTTTGACTATAGTTTTGAAATGATCCCTCCAGGTTTGCGTCACTGAAGCTAAAGTTTCAAGGGCTGCTTGAATGTCATAACGTCTGCCACAAAAACCTTCAATGATCACCTTTACAGGTGTATTCTAAAACGTCACAAAGAGATAGCCTTTTATTTTCACCAAGAAACCTCACACAATTTTTCAAATATGTCACAAAATCCACTCAGTGTCCACCATGTTCTTTTACTTGGCCACCGTGCTGGACGCGATTTACCCACCCGCACCTTGTTTCAAAGTTTTGTATGACACATGTTTTTCACTGGGCGGAGCATCTCATGCCAGGTGGTATTCACAACCGGCCTACAGTTTAAAGGTAATAAGGAGTGCTTTGGCTTCCAGGGGAAAACCGGGCCTCTTTTAACTTAGTGGACGGGCCTCATAGTTGTGATGTCATCATACAGAGGGGTCATGTGATGATTAGATTTCTTCATCTCTCTCCTTGTGACCCTGGCCTGGCTTGGGCAGCAGTGGCTGAGGTTTTCACATCCTGGGCTGACACGCAGTCATGTAGTCTGGCTGATCTCATGTCTAATGATTGACACTTCATTAGCCAACTTGTGGTCAGAGCACTTCTTATTGCCTTTTACGAATAAAACTGCCAACAAAGTTGAGACAATAACTGAACGGCTTGACTGAGGTGAGAAGAGGGTGTACATGTGTATGAACGGGACATCGCCGACGAGGGCCCTGAGGAAGATAAACATTTGTTTATCAGGCTGCCCTCCCTAAATAAAGTTTCTGTCTTTTTGTCTTTAAAAAGTATAGACACATTTGTTTTACATGGATTGTGAAAGAAGTCAAGCATTGACTTATCGAGTCACTCTCCATGGCACAGATGTTGGCGTATACTTCCTACCTTGCCTAGTGGAGGAAACCGAAGAACTCGGAGAAAACCACCGTGCACGGTTAAAGTGGTAGGAACTTTTTCCACATGCTGCCCAGGACGAGAATCGAACCCGGGTCGCAGAGGTGAAAGGCGAGCGTCTTACCGCTCTGCCAACCGTGCACTTTCTGCAGCAGCATATTTGGAAATTGTGAGTCTAGACAGAAAACCAGCAAAACTCGATAAAGAGGGCTGCTTTTTGGAGGCTTATTAGGCATGGGCTGCCTCCTAATAGTAACAGCGGCCTCCAGTCGTCATTTTGCCCCTGGTGTACATGGACGTACGTGGTGCTCCTCAGAAAAGGCTAACCAAAACACAAAGCCCAAGATTTCTGCTATGAAAGGCAATGGGACTGTCCGCCACTGTCAAAACACCTACTGTTTTAACAGACATGACTGGTCATGATGAAAACTTGATCTTATATTGAGACAATGCATGCACCTATTCCTGTGTCAACACTAGGAATCCGTAAAAAAACCCAATGAACGACGTACTTTTTCTGCGTTTTATATCCCTGTCAAATTTTGCATATTATATGATTGAATAAATAGTGGTTTTGTGCATAAATCATCACCACATCCAACTCGTCATCATTTTTTTTAGTACTTTTTGTTAAATCCGGTCAATACAAAGGCAAAACGTCAAGATAAACGACCCAATCCACATAATGAACATCCGTCACGATATCAAAGGACTATCTAACATCACTGGCATGCTCAAGTATGGTCTAGCAGACAATTTGTGCCATTGCCAAACCAAAAGAGGGAAATTGTACTCAAATCCGCCCTGATGAAAAGACTAAGCCTTCAACTTACTGAACTAGCAGGTACAACACAAGTGCACGGACTCCCTGGGCATCACATGAAGGTCCGCACACAGCATGATGGTGAGAAAGATGACATAAAGTTCACCTCAACTGATGCAATTTTACCAGAAAAAAAAAGATAAAATAGACTGATTTACAGGCATGTTATCACGTAATATGGGTATTTCGCTCGTGAAAATCTCCCGGTAAGCCTATACATACATCAAAATTCTTGCAGACTGGAATGGAACTCCGAGTAGCTATAATATATAATATAAAGTTGACAATAATACGAGAAATGCCTTTCTACACAACCAAATATTACACTGTATATGATTTTAGGTCATAGATATAAAAGTGTGAGCTTTATTTACGTTATATATTGAAATCTAGATAAAGACAGCTGCAACTGCATGTAAGCAACATACGAGCACGCTGCATTTGTTAGCCACTGGATGGTTTCCTTATTGTTTCTCTTATAGAGTTTTTCATATTTTGCATGCTGAAGATGTACAACAAGAAAGAGTGTAAATACAGGTACACAAAATCCCGCAGGCCCATGACCAGAGGAAGGGAGCGGGCTCAGGTCGTTTAAATGACCCACTCCGCTCGGCTGAGGAGTTCCTTCCCACCCCACCCTACCACCCACCCACCTTAAAGAAAACAAAAGAGAAAGGGAAAAGAAAGACAAGAGACAAAGAGAGGGTGAGGAAAAACATCTTGGGATAAAACATGCTTTGTATAAATAAAGGAGTTCCACCCCCCAAAAAAAAAAAATAAAAACAAGATATTCATCCCTAAAGAAGTTTATCATTTACCCAAGGAGTTCCACCCTCATATATATAAATATATATATATATATGTATATATATATATGTATATATATATATGTATATATATATATGTATATATATATATATATATATATATATATATATATATATATATATATCTGAAGAGGACTCCTCTGTTCCACTTTTGTTCTGGATACCCAAATTACACGAAAAACCCTTCTAAATCTAGATTCATACCTGGTGCTTCAAATTATACAACATAACAATCATCAAACGAATTAACATTGTGTTTGGCTGCAGTTAGGAATCATTTCCGTAAATACTGTAATGCAATTCTAGAAACTGTGAAATAAATTGTTTTTGGAGTGTTAGCAATTCTCCTGCGTTTGTATCTAAAAGATTTAAAAGCAAAAAATATCAAATGTTTGGATTTTTCTACACTTTACACAAATCTACCCATAGATGAAGTCAAGAGTTCTCCTTCAGAATTTAAAAGCAAAATGTTTATACATAGTGGTAAACCATACATAAATATTAATTCATATACAAAGAAAGCATATTGTTCAGACAATAAATATTCAAAAAGTAACATGAAATCTTACACTGTTGAAACTTTGATAGATGCTATAAAATTTCTTTTGGATAATACTTTCGTTTAATGCGGACCATTGGTTTTTCAAGAAATAAAAGGCATTCCAATGGGCAGCAACTGCTCTCCGTTACTGGCAGATTTATATTTAACCTGGCTTGAATTTAAGTATATGGATAAATAGATGAAAAAGGACTTTCAAATGACTACAAAATTTACAAACAACGCAATATATATTGATGACATTGCTTGTGTAAAGGTACACAATTTAAGTGACATTTCTAAAGAAATTTACCCAAAAGATATCCTTTTGGAGGGTAACAATTCAGATGGTTTCAGAGATGTGTTTCTGGACTTGGATATTCAGGTCACCAATGACAGGTTTTGTATTAAAGTCTATCACAAAATAGATGAGTTTAACTTTGAAGTAGTTAACTATCCTTTCCCGGACAGTAATATTTCAGAAACTATTGGATACAATACGTTTTTGTCACCGATTTTGAGATTTGGTCGCATTTTTTCTTAACTTCAGGACTTTGCACCTAGAACCGAGTATATTTATAATAAACTTGAGTCAAGAGGATTCAAAGGGGTACTTTTGATCAAATATTTCTGCAAATTTTGCTGTAAATTTCCAAAGTTTGGCTTCAATAATTTTAGAGATTTTAGATCTTGCCTGTTTTGCTACTTAATTATATCTTTTGGCATCATTCTAATTTAATGTTCACTTTTCTGACATTTTAGGCTGGCGTGTTTTCTGTTAGGTTAAACCCCCAGGGGCTATCGGTAGCAAGCGGCAGCCTATGACAGTTACAAGCTTGCCTAATTGTACTTGATATCTGGTTAAGAAATATTATATTTTGATTCCATTCTCTTGACTTAAATACTAATGACTTTCATTCTTTTCTGACTTGCCCTACAAATTTTTGCTGTTAATATCCAAAGGTTATTAGGAAGTTTGGCTACAATAATTTTACAGTTTTTAGGCTTGCATGTTTTGCTACTTAATTTTATCTTTTGGCATCATTCTGTTTTAATATTTACTTTCAGACATTTTAGGCTCACTTGTATTCTGTCAGGTTAAATCCCCCTGAGGCTATCGGTAGCAAGCAGCGGCCTACGACAGTTACAAGTTTGCCTAATGTACTTAAAATTGTGTTGATAACATGTTTTTGACATAAATGCTAATGACTTTCATTCTTTTCTGACATACCTAAATGCACATTTACTCAACATTATTAAATACTCAAAATTGACAGTATATTCTCAACTGTCACAACCCTGACACTTTACGTTGAAACATTGACTCAAGGTTGGCAGTGAAATAGAGCTTTATTGTTTGGAGACTTTCAGTGAGGAGTTGGTGCCATCATGGAGTTTGTTTTACATTCCTGGTGCAGGATGTTCATTGTTGTAGCACTTGTTAGGATTTCCCATGGTTTGTACAGGTGGTCTAGCTGCAACTGTTTATTTTACAATCACTGGGACTGAATATAATGCCCCAGTTTGTTTCTACTTCAGTTATACACTGGCAGGTGGTTTAACAAGGATAAGCTATCCAGCTAGAAAGGGTACATACTGGTTCAGGGGTAAGTCAAATTGTTCTTATCTGAACCTGTTCTATACAAATTTAGTAATTATGTTTTGTTTGACAGGTAGTCTTCTTTCATAATGAAGATCTACATTTATAAGCAAAACTTTTAAAAAGCGTATTTAGCTAATTCATCATTTGCCACGTTCATATTTATTCAATATTATGTGGGTTGTCTCTGCTGAATATTTAGTTTAGACAAGGAGCCGCTACTCAGAGAGACGTGTGCGGGTAAAGGCTCCGAAACATGTTCTGAGTAGTTACTCGCTGAAGACCCTTTAAGTTATTTGAACTAATACAGCCTATGTCAAAATTCTACAGAAGAACGTGTGCAATATGGATAATAGTACTTCCATATGTCTACAGGTTAGACAGTGACATGTTAGCTTATGGAGAGTAAAGAGTTAGGATTGTGGAACAGGTTAATGACTACTAGGAAGTGGTTCTGAATAAAAAGACACAAATACAGTATATATATATATATATATATATATATATATATATATATATATATATATATATATATATATATATATATATATATATATATACAGGAGTTCCACTCTTGAAAAATTAATATTTTTCCAAGGTGTTCCACGATAGAAAGGATATAATGTATTTTGCAAAGGAGTTACACCCGCCCCCCCCCCCCCCAAAAAAAAAAACAAATAAAGAAAGATTAGTGACCACATCTGGCAGCCAATTAACTGATTGACTCCATCAAGCTTGTACCGGCAGAGGGACACTTCTTCTTTTTAAGTTTTGCATAGAAGTAAACATATTATAGTGAAACTATTTGGCATGTATAATGTTTAGCAACTCATCATCCCAAAAGTAACAACAGCTCATTTTCATTGATTTGAAGGTCTCAGATAAGCCCAGACACCTTAACATGAGATAACCAGGTCAGATCAGATTTTATGATAAGACCAAGGTGTTTGTGCTCGGTGGCATTAATATATTGTCAAGTATGCGTTCTTGAAAACACATGTACATATGATTGTATAAGGATTAAGTTTTGTACTAATGCACATACTTTGCTTTTGATACTGTTTAGCTTAAGGAGCCACTAAGATGACCATTTGTCATCATAGAGGTCTTTGTTTAAAGTTCCGGTGGAATTGGTGGATTCAATGCGGTCTTTTAACAGTGATGCATAAAATAACCTCGTCGACATATAGTTTAATGTTTGATTTTATGATATCGACTATATCATTAACGTAAATAAGGAATAAAAGAGGACCAAGTACTCAGCCTTGGGGCAAACCTGCAGAAAATTCCCATCGGAGGGGAAAAAGGCTAATGTTGTACCGATTTTTCAAGCATGGATGTGCCAGCTCCTGCAATAATTACAGACCTATTTCTCTTTTGAGATGCGTAAACAAAATTTTTGAAAAAGTAATATTCAAATATATATTTAATCCTTTTCGGGATAATCTTGTCCTATCGGAGTACCAGTCGGGGTTTATACCCGGTGACAGTACGGTGAACCAACTTATATATTTATATCATAATTTTTGTGAGGCCTTGGATCAGCAAAAAGATATGAGTGGTATTTTGTGATATCACAAAGGCGTTCGACCGTTTATATCATCCTGGGTTACTGTTTAAACTAGAAAGGGCTGGTGTCAGAGGCTCCCTTCTATCGTGGTTTAAGGATTATCTTCAGGATTGCAAACAACAGGTTGTTGTACAGGGAGGTGAATCATCTTCGGGTGAAGTTAAAGCAGGAGTCCCCCAGGGCTCAGTTCTAGGACCTTTGCTGTTCTTGATTTTTATTAGTGACATTGTAAACATTGTACAGTCTCCGATTCGTTTATTTGTTGATGACACCATTCTTTTTGCTCATGTAAATGACCCAGTACTTGCAACTGATATTCTCAATTTTGACCTGCAAGATATGGATGACTGGTCACAAAAGTGGCTTGTTTCTTTCATTCCAACCAAAACTAAAAGCATGATAATATCTAAAAAGCGAATACCCTTGGATTACCCTGATTTGATTTTAAGAATGAAATCGTACAAAATGTAACAGAACATAAACATTAAGGTCGAATTGTCAGATCAGATTTAGCTTGGTCAAGTCATATCAATAGCCTAATCACCAAAAGTATGAAAATGGTTAATATAATGAAATATCTACAATTTCGTTTAAAACAGAAAATCGTTAGAAATTTTGTATTTTAGTTTTATAAGACCAACTTTGGACTATGGGTCAATTGTGTGGGACAGCTGCACAGCAACTCAATCCGAGCAGCTGGAAAATGTTCAGCGAGCTGCAGCACGTATTGTATAAGGTGCTACAAAAGGTACAGTCCATGATTTAATATATGAACAAGTAGGGTGGGAAAAATTATCCGAAAGAAGGAAAAATGCAAAGCTAATATATTTTCACAAAATGTGGCAACGCAAATGAAGACGTTTTTCACTATTTTTGTGAATGTATCAGGTATAGTGTACCGAGGGATATTTTGCAAAGGAAGGTGCTACCTATTGCATCTTTTACCGTGCGAACACTTTTATATGGATCCAAACTGGGCAATGGCAAAGAAAACGAAATTATATTTTTAGCTGTACATCAGTATATAAAAGCCACAGGAAGGCTCGGGGCAGTAACTTAATGATCTACAATTATACAATATATGACTTCTGACGGTTTCATCCTTATGTAATTCTGATTCAACCTTGTATATAACAATTAGATAGCTTCATATGACTTAATAAGTCAGTACCCCATCTACTGTGCCTACGTGGCTTACTGTCTTGGTTACATCCTTAATACTTTGTTTCGGCATTTTGCCTCCTATACGTATTGTAATGTGATGTTAACTACCACTTGGTCTTTGTGATTACCTGGTGTGTAATGTCTTTTGCCTACGTGGCTTACTGTCTTGGTTACATCCTTAATACTTTGTTTCGGCATTTTGCCTCCTATACGTATTGTAATGTGATGTTAACTACCACTTGGTCTTTGTGATTACCTGGTGTGTAATGTCTTTTGATTTCTATGCTTTTAAATGTACAAGAGGGATTAATATAGGGTTCGCCCAATTGTTGTTTGAATAAAATATGTTTAAACCAAACCTGCTTTGATAAAAACCAATTCGAAAATTCACCTTGCAACACAACCCTCTAGTGCCACTCGACAAGTAATTACTGAACCAACCAACCAATTACGAAGTAAGAGCAGGGTGGTAGACTTTATCAAATGCTTTGGTAATATCACAATATACAACACGGACTTCTTTCTGCAATGAAATCAGTCATGAAACCCGAGTGTTTGCCAGACAGAACCACATTATCTCTTAAGAAGTTCAAAACGTACTTGAAAACAACGCGTTCAAATACCTTAGCCACGCAGCCAATTAAAATATTGGCCTTTACTTGCCACATAAGCTAGCTTCGCCACCTTTAAAGATGGGATGACATAGGCTTTTTTCCATTCAAAAGGGAAAAACGATTTTTGTAGTGATAAATTAAAGAGTTTTGTCAGAGAAGGGGTAATCGATAGAGGACCCTCTTTCAGTAAATATGGACCTATCCCATCTGGGCCACTAACTTTGCTAACGTCAAGTGATGCCTGGATCGAGTATACTTCGTCCTCCGATATCAATTTATTTTCTAATTCGTTAACATAATTGGTTGTTGGTTGTCTTGTCGGCAAATGGAAATTACTATTATGGACCACATTTTGTTCCAAAAGGAAACTGTTTCGGACTTCGATCTTTGATTTTGGCTCAGAGAGAACTGCGTCACCACACAGTAAACAGTTTTCTTCAACATTTTCGTTTCCTTGGACTAAGTGGCCGACTGTTTTACACCAGTTTTTTCCTTTTTTCGTTGTGTGATTAACCAAATCAAATTGTCTGTCGTAATATTCCTCCTCAACCCGTCTCAGATCAGTAATATATTTTTACGTAAGTCACAACAGTAACGCCATAAATATGTTTAATGGGAATTTTTGCATGATTTTGCCTTGTTATAAATTCGGTCTACCTTCCGTTTTTGTGCCCGAAGAGCCGTCATGTACCCAGGCGCATCGCCTTGTCGCACTGTAATGGTTCTATTTGGAACATGTTGCCTTACAGTATGAGGTATGTGGAAAGACTCTTTCCACATCCCTGGCGGTATTAAGAAAGGCACTGGTCCACAATAAAGCTAAATTTCAAGACCTACCTGAACGCCACTCTCTTAACATATCCTTGGGACACTGGGCACGATGTTTGTGATAATCTCGACGATGTTCTCATGCTGGTCGGATCTGTTTCTCGGTACTTTTTGATACATATTTTACTTGTCAATGGAAAAACCCAACCGGATATCGATGCCCCTCCCTTGCCTGAGTTTACACGCTGGACTGAATCTAGATTTTGAAGAAGAGAATGTTGAGAAAGTCTTATCCTCTCTAAGTGTCACCTCAGCCTGCGGTCCCCACAGCATGAGATATAAAACATATGAACTATCAGCACTAGACGCTTCAGCATATACATGCAGTATTTCAGTAGAACCCATATAAGACAGAAACGCCAAAGTATAATGACTGTATAACCACATATGATACCAAGACTAACACATGGCAGAAAGTAATCCGCAGGTTTATCTTCTACTAGTTTAAGTATGATATGTAAGTTACATAACAACGCATCTTACGAAACACCTTTAAAAGAAAAAATATCAACGTATATGTTGTTTGTCCATTCAGACCGATAACTTTGCTCAAATTGCAAACCTGAGCAGAATATAGACTAATAACATTCAGGGGGACTCATAACTCGAACCTCAAATTTAGTTGAAAAGAAGCGGAAACCATTGTTTGAAAATAATATTTGCATGGACATTATTGCCATTTGAAAGCAAGTAATCATTCAGGAAAAGACCAATAGTTCTACAGGTCGTGTATACAATTTGTATTATATACCATCTCTCATGAATTGTAAAAAAGAAATACAGAAATATGTGAAAACGTGTAAACTTGGGTACAGTTGATTATGTCAAGCCCACCTCGTTCATTGTTCATTTGCATCCCTGCACATTGCAAACAGTGCTGACAACGATCGTCAACAAACAGTGTAAGTTCACGTGCCAATCATTTTGAGTTCAAATACGATTGTGTGCAAACTTGGCAACATTTGATTACGTTCAGTACCACCTCGTTCATTTTCCTCCATGCACATTGCAAAGAGTGCAATGGCGTTCACCAATACGTGAAAAATTTGCTTTCTCGGCAAATCTTTCAGGGTCGATAAATTTTTAAGAGGCAAGGACAGCTTGGAACTTTCCTTTTTTGTGAGTGTCATAAAATTTTGTTTAGTGTCGCGCCTTTTTAGTAAGGTTGGCCGGGTTACTGAAACTACTCATGCATTTTTGTTAGGCCTCAGGTAACTTGGATATTTGTTGAAATATGTTTAAAATGGACGTTCTTTCCCCTTTTGCACATTACGTCTTTTGACGTCAGTTTAATTTGGTTACCTGGGCACAGCCGGAGGCACTTGTTTCAACTACAAATACACTATCAATGTAGAAAGTGGCAGGTGGTATATGAGTACTGATGAATCACATGCGCCGAAGTATGTTGTTTCAGTTGGCTGGCTGTCAGTGTTGTAGCTTAAATTCCATTTAAGCAGGTGTAAAAACTGGAATAACCTACGGCCATTGAACCGCTTGGAAAATAATATATAAAACACATGAATGTCGGTACAGTTTAAAGGTGACGAAATTGCGATATTTGAAACAATGCTTACGGAGGGCGCTCTCCTCGCATTTTAGTGAACGATCACTGTTGGTTTGCGCAATTGCCTGCTGCGAAGCGCAACATGTGAACTATCAATACATAATAGTAAGTGTGTCATGTGCTTGTGCAGCTGTAACTCAATTTGTATACCTGGTTTATCCTCTCCATATTGCATTTTATATACATTTTTTTTCAAAGCACCATTTGGTATAAGGTTAAATTACTAGAAATTAATATAGGCTCTGCCTGTTTTCCAATCGCTTTTTGAAATAAAATATATTTAAACCAAATTACTAAATGTAATTGACCAGTCAATAGTGCAATCTCGTGGGCTGACAGGCAAAATTGGTGCGGTCTGAGGAGTCTGCTAATGTTCCATATAATTACAATCCACTCGATGAGTGGAACAAATGTGGCTGTATACGCTGAAAATGTCAACTTATACATTAACGATGTCGGTCGTGAAGCCTTGACATAAGTTTTGCGACCAAAGTGCTAAGCTTTTATTGACAAAAAGGGCCACATTTACAATACAGGGCATATCTGGTATTTTAATATAAGATACATGATTGTTAGCTCTCTCAGGATTAGAGTTTTTTGACAGGAGTAGTTTGACCTAGTGACCACTAGGCCACTAGAAATATATTGGAACGACATTAGAAAAAAACAGCAATGGCATATTTATATGGGTCAAATGTTTTCTGCACTGCCATGATGATCCAAGGTCATGCACAGCAGTCTGTAAATGGAAACAAAACATGGAACATCAATAAACACGAGTCCAAAATACAATACGATACAATAGAGCCTGGTAATGTTACTATCAGCATTAGCGGTATCACAAGTCGCTATATTGTCACATCGCTGCTGAAAAGAGCAAGCAAGTGAATATCATGACGCCAGTGCTACGTGATGGAGACTTGGTATGTGAAAGCGAGCTTGCTTTCACGAATCTACTGCTTCAAGACACCTCGAAGGCTTGATGCGCTGTAAAAGGTAGCCAGCTTTCACGTCATCTCCCAAGCCATGATCCAGACCTCGCTCTTCTGTCTTGAGGTTCCACGGGGATAATTATGCCTGTGCTGAGGTAACACTTGAGAGTGCAAATAAAATATGACACCTAGGAATGCAAGGGGCTGTCTTTTTAAAAGTTTTGCTACCATAGAGACAGATTTTGGCTTGATAGTGGAAACAATGTATACATGTACTTTGAGCTCAAATGAATATTACCAAGGTATGTACACTGGCACCAGTATACACAGTGGTTCAGCTGCAGTCAACACTGTGCCCGCGCAATGATATTGCAAGTAGTACTAAGCAGAGCTGGTTGCCATGACAATTTGCTGAAAATTTCCCATGCATGCTCATGTTTTCTGGTGTTTATTTGATGTGAAAAATTGTTATGAACATTTCGCTGTGTTATTCATACATGTTTGTAATCCATGTAATGAACTGCAAGGTGGTGGCTCCGTTTGTTATGTTTTCACAGGTTGAATAACAGCCGCGAGACCTTGTGCGCAAGATACTTTTTACGCGTGAAAAGTACTTTGCTTCATGAGCATGCGCACTTGTGAACTTAAATTACTTGGTTCCCATTGCTGATTTTGCCCGACTAAAACGCTGTTGCCCTTAGTGCCTGCGTGGATCGTCGACTCAGTCGACGATCCATGGTGCCTGCGCAACATTATACGGTATTTTCTCCTCGATAGAATTTTTTTTTTCAAATTGCACCCGCTCAATAGTCGTATTCTGCGCTATTAGTTTTTTGCCATATGTTGCAATAGCTCACTATTTCATAATATAGCCTTGACTCAGTTTTGTGGCAAGTCATTCTAGCGGCCGGTAATAGCCATTCCATGAGCGATAATAGGTATAAAATCATTCCGAAATAATATGGACATAGTCATAGACCGGAGACAGCAGGTACCCTATTATGAGGCATAGTGATGATTTCCTTCTCTTCCTCAGAAAATTTCGCTGTGGGGGTCTAGGCAGGGCTTCATGTTGTGCCCCATATATGGCATGTAAGTCGTGATACCCTTTAATAAAGCTTTAACTAAGTTTTTTTTTTTCATTTTAGGCTTTATTTATTGGGCGGAGTTTGTGCTACCTAAAGTTTGCAACGTTTCGAATATATTTTTGGCCTTATTTTTTGTATTCTAAACATTTGCTTGTCTTTAATAATTATCACTATGTGTGAGATGAATTTTATAGTTTTTGAACTCTGCCATTAGTCTAATAATCGTCCAGTCTTCAGGCGTACACTTACTATTTTTTTGTTAGGGCACCAGTATTAAATGCTATCGTTCGGCTTTTGTTCCCCAAAGAAATTTTCACTGAGAGGTATGTCTCGGAGGAAAGTGAGTGCTTTAGCACGAGGGAAGTCTATCTATGACTGCGCATGCGCCCACATTGTACACACCGCTTCGATGGGCTCCATACTTTTTAGGGCTGTACATTTATTTTCAACCAAGTGCCTCGAGCAAATATTGTACATGTGACTTCCAAGAATGTTTAAATCCTACAGGAGAGGCTATAATGCATTCACACAAGTACCAATGTAGATACTTCGGACTTGCTGAAACTTGGGCTTCGCGGTACTATGAATAACCCGAATGTACCAAGATGGCACCCTCCTGTCACAAGCAGAGACAACGGATATTTCGTTCAAGCTGAGACTTTCCATTTGGTTATCCTGCTTTGCATCGGGGGAGATGTACACTCCGAACCGGGACCTAACTACAAACATGCATGAGGTGAATGTAGCAAACCAATTAGGTCAAACCAAAGGGGGATATGGTGTGACTGCTGTGAGTACAGGCTCCACATCAAATGTTTCTCCATGTCAGTGGAACAATATCAGTTACTCTGGACGTCAGGCGAGCCCTGGATTTGTTTTAAGTGCTCCTTGTCTAATTTCACAGAATTCCACTTCAAGGACCATCCTACTGACTACGACTCTTCTGTATTTAACTATAGTGCTGATACTGTTGAATTCACCGGTACCAGTCCTTGCAATATCGACAGGTCATTCAGTCACAGTAACCCAAGTATATCAATTACAGAGCCAGATGCTCCCCATGTGCTTGGCAGTATTAAGAAACTAGAGGGCATTAAGATTGGTCATCTTAATATCTGCAGAATTTATTACAAAATTTATCAGTTGCAGGTTCTAATGACTTAAAAGTCTTTGGATGAGCTCCTCATAATGGAGGCATGGCTGAACAACACTCATGTAGATGAAGAAATTGCCATAAATAAATACAATACTGAAAGATGCTATCATGAAAAGAAGCAAGCAGGTGGTCTCTGTTTCTTCATCTCAAATAAACTTCTTTATAAGAGGCTCAAAACAACCCATGATTCTATCCCATACTCCAATATTGAGTTTCAAAATACCTAAATCCAAGGCCATCTTCTTAGGTGGTGTGTACAGACCACAACACACCTTATTACCAGATACTACAGAAGACCTTGAAACTGAATTTGACTCCTTCTGTCCAGGTAACGAGACTATTTTATTAGGTGACTAACATTGATTTCTCCAAAAATGGTGCTAAAGCAGTTTGTAATACCTTAGAAAGATGTAGGCAATTCAAGCAACTAAGAATTCAGAATCTACCCGTGTTACTGAACACTCCAACACTACAACTGACTTGATGTCTACAAAGAAAGACTCTATGATTCAACAAACTGGTGTCTTTAAGTGGGGAATTAGTGACAACAATGTTACCAACATAACAAGGAAAGGCTTTAGGCCTCAAACAAAAACAAAAAATTAATAAAGCAAGGACTTACAGACGTTTCAATGAATTTAATAATGACTTATCTCAGGCGGATTGGTCAACTGTAATGAATGAAGCTAACCCTTCAAGATCAAGGCAAAACTTTGTAAATACTGTCAAACCCGTTTGTGATTCCCATGCACCTATAAGAAATATAAAGGGAAGGGATAATGAACCTCCTTGGGTCACTGACGAATTAAGATAATTAAGGAATGAACGAGATTATTTGAAAACCGAAGATTGCGGTAACAACAGTAAACAGCTATGGAAAGTATTGAAGAAAATAATACCATCCACTTCACATTGTAGTCTTTCTGAATTGAGTACTGAAAGTGGTGATGTTACTAGCGATGGAAAAATTGCTGAAATTTAAAAAAAAAAAAAAAGTTTTGCAACATCGGCAATTCCCTTGCCAGTAAATTCTCTGCTGGTAATCCTACTAACCTGGAGAAGAAAACAAATGTCTACTTCCCCATGTTCCATGTTGAACAAATTTTACTGATTCTGTTACTTCTCAGCTTAAACATTTACCTAGTGGTAAAGCAACCGGGTTTCATAACCTTTCTTCTCATTTCTGAAATGTGACACAACCTTGTCACTACCACTTACACATATTTTTGACCGTTCGCTTGACGCTGGTATTGTTGCTGACGAATGGAAGGTGACAAAGTTACTCCGATATTTAAAGATGGTCAGCATGGCGACATCGGTAATAAACAACGAATTTCGGTTTTACCAGTTACCATCAAAATTCTTGAAAGAGCCGTGCATGACCAACTTTATACATATCTCACTACCTTAAATCTATTGCATCATAGTCAGTTTGGGTTCACGAAGAGACACTCCACAGAGCCAGCACTATCTTATTACATTGACTCCGTCCAGTCTGATGTTGATAATGGCAGCTGCTGTGGCGTTTTCTTCCTGGACCCAAGAAGCCTCTATTATACCGTGGACCACCCACTGTATTTTACTCTATAAGGTGAAGAGTTATGGTATGCTAAACAACGCTCATAATTGGTCCGCATCGTACTTATCAAGCAGAATGCAGTGAACAGCAATACATGGTATTTTTTTTGAACTTAAAGGTGCCTCATGCAGTGTCCCCCCAAAGATCTATACTTGGCCCGCTCTTCTTTATTCTGTTTATAAATGATCTATCTTCTACCATAGAACACTGTAGTATCTCCCTGTATGCTGGCGATACAGCATTGTACTTTTCCTCCGCTGCTTCTACAAAAATTGAGGAAATTCTAAGTTTGGAGTTGGTCAATGTTTCAGCTTGAATTCAGTCTAACAAATAAACATTAAACACGAAAAACAAAAAACCGAACAAATTCATGCTTTGTGGTACTGCACATGAACTGAAGAAAAATTATCATCTGAATATTAAGATAAAAGACTAGAAAATTGACAAAGTCGACACTTTTAAGTATGTGGGAGTCCACCTGGATAGTTTTCTCTCTTTTGCCCAGCATATACACTTTATTTGCCGAAAGGTAAACACTACTAGCCATCTTGAGTAGAGCAGGGGAATGCTTTTCCCAAAAATCTTGTACTTACTTTGTACAAATCCCTTGTTATTCCGCACTTTGATCATTGTGATTCTGTCTGGGGTTCCAGTGGAGTCACTTTGGAAAACAAACTTCAGATCCTTTAAAATAGAGCCCTCCGGTAAATTCATAAATGTGGCAGACGTACCCCAATTGATTTCCCCCATAGTATTGGCAATACTTCACCCATTGAACAAAGACGAAACAAACACCTTCAGATATTCATGTTCAAAATAACTCATAATTTGGCTCGTGAGATTCTTGTATCCAAATTTGGACTTTCTCATTTGAACCATAATTATTCCACCCGTTCTACTGGTTCTCCTTTCATTTCCTCTGCAAGACTAAATTATGGTAAAAACAGAATTGTATCTAAAGCTGCCAACTGTTGGAACTCCCTATCCCCCACCCTTAAAGAAATACCTTCCCTAACAAGTTCGGAATTGGCCCTACAGTAAAACTCCAACATATTGATACTTGACCTGCCTGTAATATGTATCATCTTTCAGTTTATATGTTATCACACTTTGTATTTTATTTTGGATTCTCTTCATATATTATGTTTGTAATTTATATGCCTATGTGCAATTTTATTCTATTTTAATGCTATAATTTTAATTGAAATATCATTTGATTTCTGTATTTTTGTATTGTAACTTGTCTTTTTAGTTTATCTATCGTCATCTGTTTTGTTTCCAGTTTATTCTGTTTCTCATGTCATCACTATGTATTTTATCATTTTCTCTCCTGGCGGGAGATCAGTAAACTACACTGAGTTAGCAACCCTGGTAAAAGAATAGAGATACAATACAATACAATACAATACAATACAATACAATACAATACAATACAATACAATACGATACAATACAATGCAATACAAAGTTTCACGCGTGAAGAAGACCTCGCCGACGAGGAAGCTTTAAAACTGCTTGCGAGCTCTTGAAAGCAATGTCGCTATAATGCTGTACCAGTTTTATTGAGTAAGAGTGTGTTCCGTGAATAGCACTTTGCTGGATATGTCGCTTACGCAGAATGTTCTCTTTTTATTTCAATGAACATAATGAATCACTATTAACGTGAGGAACCAAACATTTACTTACTTACGTGACCGTGTAACAAAAATGGCAGATTTTTAGATGGTGCGTTGTGCGATACTTTTGTTTCATACAGTGCCAGGGACCGTGATTGGGTGAGCCCAATTTAGAACACGTTAAAACATACGCTATCATGGTAAATGTGTTTGTATGAGAGACACTCCCTAGTTGGTGCAACAATGGCTGATAACTTCAATAGCTAATAGCATCAATATCTGATAACATCTATCGCTGATAACATCAAGACAGTCGTATCCTACAACAGAAAGAGACCTGCGGTGCTGATTCAAAAACTGTGCTGATTCAAAAACTGTCTAAAGAGTGACTGGTGTACTTTCGAATTTCGAGGGCTCCAAGCAATTGATACAAGAACGAATTCTTTGGCAGTACCTTTACTGAAAAGTGGTGGGGACTCCCAGTTTGCTCCTACAGGTAACAATTGTGTCCTGGTGCAAGGTCTAATAAAAAAAAGAAAGAAAAAGAAAACAAGAAAAAGTGGCTGATACCATGTATGGAAAAGTGAATGCGCTTCCAGTTCGCAAATATGGTGTATATGTATATATATATATATATATATATATGTATATATATATATATATATATATGTGTGTGTGTGTGTGTGTGTGTGTGTGTGTGTGTGTATGTGTATGTCCAGTAAGCCAATACAAAAACCCCATCAATAACCCTTAACTCTTGAAAGAGTCTTATCATTAGACTCAGTCAACAGCTTTCCTCCAAGCACATTGATTGTTTAGTACCCAGAGTGTCCCGAGGAAACCTGTTGACTATACAAGTGATACATGTACGTCTTCCTTGAAATTTTCATTGAGAAGATTTTGAGAAAGGACAATATTCAATGAAATGGAAAGAGCATACGACTTTTGAACTTAACAGTCGCTGTTTACCCTTGGGAACGAGAAAGCATGAAGGGTTAATATAGACTTCGCCTACTCCCCAACTGCTATTGAAAATAAAAAATGTTAAAACCAATTCATGAAGGGGCCACCCGGAACAGGAAATGACGAGGAGATGAAAATATACCGAGGAACCAACATCTACGCGAAATGCAGTGGTCTCTGATTTGAGGCGAAATTCTTACATGAGTTATATGTCCAAATGAGAAAAGCATTGTTTAAGGAAAAATGAATACAATGCTTGATTTCGTAGATTATTGTGCCTTTGACGATATGCAGGACTGAATGAGTTTTGTTTGCAACATTTGTAGTATGTGTTTGCAACAAGTTCGTATATCTTTCATTTAAATTATCTTGATTTCCTAAACCCTAAAGTTAAAGTTGCAATACATAATAATAATAATAATAATAATAATAATAATAATAATAATAATAATAATAATAATAATAATAATAATAATAATAATAATAATTATTATTATTATTATTATTATTATGATGATGATGATGATGATGATGATGATGATGATGATGATGATGATGATGATGATGATGATGATGACGATGATAATAATGATAATCAATTCAATGGTCATTGTCACAATTTTTACATTCTGTCAATATACCTTTACAGAAATATTAGCTGCAGTTGGAGTTGGGGTCTTAAAAGTCTACATTTAAGGTTGCATGGATTCAGTTAATGTAAATGAAGATTTCTGCGATATCTGTATTCTGTGCATGCACATAAACACCATATCTTTTTACCGTTCAAAGCAGGAAACAAAATTACTGAATACAGCGAACGAGAAACTGGTCATGTCAGACCAACGTCCCGTGCTGGCTCCATTATATGGTGCTGCTACCTGGATACAGACAAAGGTTTACCGGTCGTTGTATGTACGAATTAACTTCTCGATATTAACATGCCTGTAACTTCACTGCGTGGTGTATGGTTGTGAATACGAGATGGTGCACACCGCAAAATATCCTTCTGTCACCACTCACCCACCCACCCACCCCCCAAAAAGGGGAAAAAAGGACAAAGAAAAAAAGAAAACCACTGTAAGACGGTGCCCTGCAAATAAAACAAAGTAAACGGACAAGTGGGCTTTATAGTTTGTCCTAGGCACTGTTAGGACGCAATTTAAGTGTCAGAGATGGAACATTTGTTGCTCAGAAATCCTTTGTTCCCTGAATAACCGGTGGGACTTTTTTCCATGCGCTGGTTCTGCGCACACGCATTTCCCACAAGCTGTTGCGCTAGTTTGCACTGTTCATGTACACATTAATATCGCATTACTTGAGGACAAAATCAGTACCAGCGCAAAGCTCTGTTGACTTCAAAGGCGTAACATGTATGTAGTTTATGTCAATTGTGGTGACCAATTATACACACACACACACACACACACACACACACACACACACACACACACACACACACACACATATATATATATATGTATATATATATATATATATTGAAGTTTATCGTTTCTAATTGAAAAAAAATGTGCAAAAATGGCAAGTCATTCTGGATTATGTTTAAACGTTTGAATAAGAACAATGGTGGTATTTTCAGATTTGTAAATCCACAGGACGATAGTGAAATACTAGAGGATCCAAGAGAAAATGCCCGTGTTGTTCGACAATATTGGAAGACTTGAATGAAAGGAAAGAAAGAAATTGAAAACGATTACAGTGCAAAAGAAAGAGTTGACAAATTACAAAATTTCGTTGGGGGGGGGGGCATGATGGTTTTACCAAACTGAACTTTGGTCATGAGGAAATTTCGGAATCAACACGTTCACTCAAGAATGGAAATGCTTGTGGAATTGATAGGATCCCGAGTAAATTCTTAAAAAATGGCGGCGTGACATTGATTCATTCAAGAGGAGACCTTTTTGAGATGTTAAAGTTATATCAATCTTTTCCAGATGGCTGGTTTAAAGGCATTGTAAAACCTCTTCACAAAGAATGTAACATGAAAGTCTTGGACAATTATAGAGGCATCACCATCACATCCGATGTGTATGAATTGTTTGCTTCTGTGGTTGAAAAACAAGTGATGGGTCATATTGAGAGCAGTGGAATTCGAGAGGAATACCATGGTGCATATAGGAAGGGTCAATGCTTCGGCAATCATATTTTTAATTTGGAAGGTGTATGCATTATGGGAAAAGATGACGGCAAAAGGACTCGGCTTGTTTTTATTGATGTTTCTATGGTGTTTGACAACGTATCAATGGATCTGTTGTTTAGTAATTTATGGGATCTGGGAGTGCAAGGCAAACTTTTGCGTTTACTAAGAAAATTGATGTTTCTATGGTGTTTGACAACGTATCAATGGATCTGTTGTTTAGTAATTTATGGGATCTGGGAGTGCAAGGTAAACTTTTGCGCTTACTAAGAAATTTATGCAGGAAAGTAGAAAAACAAGGCGATTAATAGAGACGTCTTGGTTTGATGTCATTAAAAGTCCCAAAAGCTGAAAGATTTATATATATATTTTCAAAGTGAAGGACTTCCGGTGTTATAGCACTTTTGTGAAGGAAAATTGTCACATTGGCACAGGAAAATAACTTTATGTGCAAAAGGATTTTGTTGCCCATGACGGGCCCGAAATTGACAAGTTCGCGCCTTTTTGGCTTTCAAGCGGGCTCTGGCTTGTGACGTCACGGACGGGAGTCGATGTGATACCATGGCGGATAGACATAGAGAAAGCATGAGCAATAGGAACACAGAAAATAAGCTGGATCTCAGCTTTAGCTGTTCCTTTTCCGAAAAGGACCTCACTGAGCATGAGAAGGAAGGTGTAGGGTCAGGAGTGGACAAGGACAGAGAAATTCAGGCTTACGTTTCTTCACAAATTGCTATAACAATTCAAATCGTTCACTTTTCATACAAAAATAAGAACTTGGGGAGGGAGTACTTTAAATGCCGATAAAAAGCGTTGGAGCACCAGTGACGGTATGTGTGACATTTGCCAGTTAGAGGTAGAAGATGTGCCACATTATATTCTTATATGTCCTCACTATAGAGTGTTAAGATGTAACACTTTCAGTAAGAGAGAAACGGAACTGGAACAAAACAATTTAAGCTACGTTTGGGAAAATTTCATAGCATCTTTCATTGTCACCAAGGTGTGTTATCTGATAGGCGATCTTGGCGGCTGTCATAGCCATAAAACTTGCAGTATTTTTGACATCGCTGGTCGGGAGCACTTAAACAACTTCTATGATAATACTAGTATGCATATGTTGCTGTTTTTGTGGACCCAGTGTAAGAAACTCCCTCCACACCTAGACATAACCCATATAAAAATTTGGTGGTACTAACTTCTGTTTCCGGCGTAGCCATAATGGTGTAAGGGAATAAGTGAAATCCAAAAGTTTAGGGGGTTTCTATCATCGCTCTCCCCAGAGTATGTCGCAACCTCATCTACATCTTTGATAGAACAATTGACGGTGCGAGGCAACACATCCCGGTCATTCCGCGGAACTATTACCAGTGCCTGACCAGGCTCAAAACTTGAAGGTTATCAGAGCAAACATAAAACAAACAAAAACTGTAAAAAAGAGAATACCTAATATTCAGTATAAAAGACCGGCGTTTGCAATATAGAAAATGTCATGTAAACACACTGTGTTGTCAAGCGACGGAAAGAGTAATTGTTAACTTACCTTTCTTTACATGACAGGCTTCCTCTTCAGTTCTCATTCGAAACGTTTTTTTTTTTTCGTCAAGTGGATATTATTAATAAACTAACAAAGAGAAACCTACCACATTTTACAACTGTTCAACAAATAATCTAGAAGCATCCAAAAAACACTTCCCATTCAGCAAATTATCGATTAGGGAGAGAGGTTTATAACGACGTGGATTACCAGATTACAAATGCCTATTGCTACCCCCAGCACAAATTCAGAGAAATGTAACTGAATGTTTTTCAGTGTACTGACAGAAGTACTGGTATGAATAATTGGATATGTCTAGTCTTGGTAGGTATAGTATACTGGTGCAAAGACCCATAAAAAATACGTTAAATTATGGAATAGACGCACCAACATGAAAGACCCGGATGCAGAGGAATGTGACTTTTTTTAATTAAATATAGTTTATTCTGCAGTACCAATCAGTGACAATGAAGTGAAAACAATGTTGTTTGTTGTTTTGTTCTACAAACCAGGGATTTCACATGTGTCCTGTAGTTTTCGTGTGTTTTTCATGACAGGAAATAGGTATTGGAACTCATTATTTTCATCAAGATAGTTTGAAATAATCAATTTTGCAGTCTTGTATTTTCACAATGAAGACCTAAATAACAAATAACGAAACCTTTTTAGATTCATAGTCTTTCGAAGGCACAAAGTACATATTGTTTGAACCATTCCCCGTCTCGAAACAAAACTTACCCGAACCGGTGCCTGATCAAACATCGTATGCCCCACTGTTTTGAACTAATTTAAGAAGCAATGAAAACTAGAAAAGAAGATTTGCTTCAAAACAAATCTGTCTGGGTGCCTTCAAAAGTTGTAAATGTTTAATGCTACAACTTTTATCCTTTGGTACTTCACATGACATTAAGCTTATGGCTGGATGCAAATTTCAAAGTCCAAATGACCTTGACCTTTACCCTTTACAGGTCAGATGTAAAGTGCATAGTGTTACAATACACACAATTTCAGCCCAACATGAACCAAATCGGATGAAAATTGACCAAGTTAAGACAAAATGAAACTTTCAAAGGAAGGGCCAAATGACCTTGACCTTTGCCCTTTTGAGGTTAGATGTTCTTATAAAAACGTACAGTGTTGCAATACCTACAATTTGAGTCCAACATGATATTGGATGGAAATTGGCCAGGTTATGACTGGATGAAACTTTTGAAGGTCCAAATGACCTTGACCTTTGATCTTTAGAGGTCACATGTAAGTTTCAAAATGTGCAGTGCACAATAGCTACAGTATGAGCCCAACATGATCATAATTGGATAAAAATTGACCAAGTTATGGCTAGAAGAAAGCCACCACCGAAAGTGGCCTCTGACCCTGAAATGACCTTTGACCTTGAGATGACCTCTACCTGAAGTGAACCTTGACCTCAAAAATGACATTTTGGCTTAAATTGACCTCTGACCCTGACATGACCTTTGACCTTGACATGACCTTTACATTTGAGATTACCTTTACCTTGGTATGATCGAACTCCTATACACTCGGAAGCAAATCTACTACAGTATATAAGATATTGAAGATTTAAAACTTTAATTAGCCCTCATTTGCATAATTTTGAAAAACATGACCTCTCATTATAAAAAAGCCAGACTTCATCCATAGAGGTATAATTGTGCCAAGTTTGGAGTTTCTACGTGTAATACTTTTCAAATGAAATGTCGGACAAACTAACATGTAAAGAAAGAAAGAAAGAAAGAATAAAGAAATAAAGAAAGAAAGAATTCCTAGAAAAAGAGTGTGTCTGTGTTGGAGAAAGAAAGAATAAAGAAAGAAAGAAAGAAAGAAAGAATTCCTAGAAAAAGAGTATGTCTGTGTTGGCACACTGACATAAATATGCATGATAATTGTAGACAATACTCACCTGGGTAATATGCCCCAGGTCAACACATGTCTTTGGCGCGGGTTGGTCATTTATGCACGCCAAGGAAAGCTGTTGGCTCAGTGTACATTTAAGGGGGAATGTTAAGAAAAGCCAAATACGAGGCCTGCATATTAATTTTGCGCCATACTTGGATACCCGTTGTCTTAGTAACCATAGTCTCGCCTGACGAGATTGGCCACTGGCAGTGCGGCGAAGCGGAATATTACTAATATATTGGAAATAAAGAATACTTAGTACAGGCAGACGGAAATTTATACTTGTAACCAATATAGGAAGCACTAAACGAATTTGACTTCGGTATTTGTAAACTTATTTTTTTTCTAAAAGACATTTATTTTGTAAGAAGGGGGTATTTCGCCCTGTCTGTGAGAGTGGTATGCCCGTCTGTACCCCGTGATTGACAGGCTTGAACCCCGTGCTTTGTGGCGGAAGTTAATATACATGTCTCGTATTCAATCTTATGTGACTTCAAGGATGTGTATTACTTCTTAATGTGTCTTGTTAACATTTATGCAAAATGTTGTTATGTTATATTACCAGTCGTACGTTTACGGGTGGACTGCTGTACCAATGTACACAATTGTTTTAGAATGGGTCGCTGTTTGTTGCATTCAACTGACCACAACTTGCACGTGTGGTGGTGCTGGTGATAAGAAAACAAGCCGGTGACATCGGGTTAACTCGGTGATCTGTTATTGCCTGGTATTTAAACGATGCAGGTTAATCTACATATGTCTCTCGTTGAACTCCTAGGATCATATTTGATGTCATAATTAAAATGAAATGATGTGACTTACAAGTTTACACCAACCCTGAAAAATTCAACTTCGCTAAATATTAAAGTAAAATCTTTGAAATGGAAAACGTTGCGGTACGCTTTCTGCACATTGCTCATATGTCCTATGAACACCAAGTAAAGCTACTAATCACAGCATGCTGAAAATGTCAATGTTTACAGAACCCACGTGGTACTTTACCACAACAAAATTTCGAAATAGGCTAACAATATGACAGAATGCAACATGAAAACATTTTCTACAAGAATGGTCATATTGGACACATTCTCTGCTTGCATTGTTTACTCTTCCGTTATGTTTCCTGTGCACTATACTACCAGTACAACAATGAATTATAGCTTACTAGAGTTCCAGTACAACAAAATGTTATAACTTCAGCAGACCTATGAGGCAAAATGAATGTTGAACTTATATTTGCTTTTGCAATGTTGCACGTACATTTCTTCCCAGTTTGTATTGTTTCAATATACCAGTAGGGGCCTCAAATAAATGGCCTTGGCAACACCAGGCCAACAGCCTTTTTCTACAAAGTTTAATGTCAGCCTTCTCATCTTCATATATTTTTTGCGTTCCTCAATACACGAAATGAAGCAGACGACATCTTAAAATAATAGTCAATCTTGCCCATAGTGTAAACCGAATTCCTGGAAATCACTGTGTAAATATCATACTTACATAGCCCAACATTATCGCTTTAAAATATGCTTGCATCTATGTTATCTTGGTGTGCACAGCTTTGCCTGGACAATGAAACATTCATTTTATCACTATAATATGTACCTGGTAAATATCCGTATTGATCTTAGCCATGAAGCTGCATTTATCTTTTCCCAGGAAAACATACTGCCTGGATGTTCAATATAAACAAGAACCTAATGATGCTTCTATTGAGAATTACAGAAACCAACTTGGGAATAGAAAGCACGGGGCAGTGAAGCCATACAATACATTTTCAAAATATAAATATGCCTCTTAGTTTGATAGGACAGTTTCAATCTGTTTCCACCATTAGAAAATAGCAGTATTTGGTGAACAGTGCCTTCCCAATTCACTGAAGGGGATATCAACGGAAAACAGTGCATTGTCAAGCTGAATTTAGCAAAAAGGTGATGTAATCACGTGCGATTAGTCATTTGACATTAAAAGTTTACAAGTCGACCCTGTGATATGCCTTTGTGCAGATTTGCAGCACATCGCGCTATTTTTATGAAAGTTATGTTCATGAGATAAACCTGCAATTCCAGCATGCACAGCTGTTGGGTTTCTGCCTATCACAAATGTTAACATTTCGGTGAACAGGACTGGCGATTGTTCTTGGAAATCACAGTGCGTTCGCTGGAAATGTACAGATCTCCAGATCTAAACGTGTCGTATGCTGTTACCATATAATAAATAGCTTGTCTTGACTGTTGTGGCATAAAGATAATCTTTAGTTAATGTGAACGCTATGAAACTGATGTGTACAAGCCCATATATCTATGCCATTTTTTCATCGACATGTAAAGTCTTAACATCTATACCCTTAAGACATAGCTACATGGTAAAATTATATTCAATATTTTCTTAACGCATCTCAAAATTACTTTCCATATGGCAACAACGTTGTTATCTTGTTATCTTCATCTGGGTAAATGATACAACAAAAGGTACCATTGATTATATTTTCATGTTCGTCTTTTCGTACCTTACACAAAATTGTAAATTGCCCCGTGTTTTGACGTTGTTCCAAAAATTCATGGTAAGCTTGATCCAGGTAATGAAAAAAAAAATCTTTGAATTAAATGGTTCCTCTTTGAAATATCATACTCCATGAAGAGAAAATAAAGACACTTTAACTCTACCATAAACATGAAAAAAGCTACCCTTTGCAACAGTGCGGGATAGAAACTAATTATAGGTACCGGTCTTCACTCCTCAGAAAATGTTCTAACCACGTGTTAGCTCAGACTACCCTGGTGTCTTTTACTAGCATCAGGGTGAGAGGCTAGTTTTAATTTCTGAACGTTCTTGCAAGAAATATCTCGGTATTTTATTCCGCCATGTTATCGGCCAGTTTTGCCTAATCTTAATATTTATTTAGCCATTGTATTGTACCTGCTGGTTCCTCTAAACAAACACATGAAATTTTCAGCATGTAGCTATATAAGCTTTACTATGTGTTGACAAGACATTTTGGTAATGCTCTGTACAAACTACAACAGAGATACCTATTCCACATTTCTAGTATTTTACTTTAATTCTCAGTGGAACCAATTTGTTGGTACGGGTGAATACCTGCAGTTCACTCATTTTAACATAATCATACCATCAAACATGATGACAAACGTTAAACATATGTTGTTTAACTTGCACGCTTGAAAGATCAGGCGATATCGAGAGATCACGGGGTCACCTTTTATGCTTGTTCTACCATCAAATGTACTTTGAGACAACTACTGAGACTTATTTTCTATGATCAGTTCACTGCTGATACAACAGCCAAATCTCCAGCTTCTTTTCCTTTCATTCTTGGAGAAGTACCACTATAATGCTGCATGTTCTAAAGACTGCCATTTATGTGAGACCGAGTACATTTTTAGCACTGCCCTTTCATTTCACTTTAGCTTCTTTCTCTAATAAAGGCACGTGTATTTCAAGTTTACCTGCAATATGAAACCACCATTGCTGCGGTCATGACTCAGTTAATTGCCTGACAGAAGCAACATCCCAATAAAATAGCAAATATGTACTCAGGTACGTGATTCGTATGAAAGATATAGTGCTGCAACAAAGGATACACCGTATTTTGGGAACATGTAAAAGAAAAAAGAAAAAAAAAAAAAGGAAGACATTTCGTGTTTATGAAAAAAAACCCTAATTTAAATGTATCCAAAGTACCTTTTGTAGGATTAGTTGCATGGAGTAAGACACGAACATTGTTGCCATATTGAAATCAAATATAAAGATGTATTAATAAATTGTTGAATATAACTTTTCCCACATCCGTTTTGATTATAAAACACGCGAAAAATTTAACGTTGTTGTTTATTAATACATTCTCAAGATTTTTTGCAGTCATTCGGATATATTACTGTATTATGTCTACGAAAATGTGGCAGTGACATATGATTTTGTACAAACATCGCTTTCATGGTCTCTACATTAACGTACTTTTTGTAAGGTTACCTTAATGTTACTTTCGTCAACTCAATCATTTTATCATATGGTTTCAACATAAGATATACGTAAAGCCTAAAGCCTACATGCTTCCAACTAAATTTCTGTGACTTCAGAGAAAAATCCCTTTTCAATAAAGTGTTAATATTTGTCACAAGCGCACAACCAAACAGCTGTGCATGGTAGGGTTACAGTGTTCCCATAAAAATATAACATCCACATTACATCCAAACTGTTAGCGCTATGTGTTACAAATCTGCACAGAAACATATCATGGTAATGGTATTTTAGTTTTTTTTTTTGAGACATAAAGACCAATTAAACCATTGTGATTGAAACAGGATTTGCCTTTTTGACTTCAGAATGATTGTTTTCTTCTAATAATCTTTTCAGCAAAAAAGGAGGCACTGTTCACCAAATAGCACCACTGTGTAACATTGAAGACAAAATTATAACTTGATATTATCAAACTAGGAGACACATCATATTCAGTTATCTAAAAAGCTGTGGGAAGCAAGAAACATGTAATATTATTTACATGAGCCAACATGTGAACATTTTAAGAATCCCGTTTTTCAAAAGAGTTTTTCTTAAAACATCACGAATCATAATAGGAATGCTGGTCAGGTAAAAAAAATGATAACGCATTTAACTTTGGTTGCACCACAGGGGTTCGTAATGTTCAGTCAGACAAGCAGTCGTGCCAATAAGAGGCAGGGGAGGGGGGATAGAGAGGGTTTAAACCCGGAACGTCTGTACGTGGAATGGCCCACATAAGGCCTTATCTGCAATAAAGTATTGTATATTCTTTTGTGCAGTCAACCATTCGTGCTAATAACATGGGTGGGGGGGGGGGGAGGGGTGAATCTAAAACCACTCCGTCGTCAGACGGAGCTCCCACACGGAAAGGTTTGAAACGTGGCTCACATCTTTCCATACCAACAAACTAAAACTCACCAGTTAATTCCAAAATTATTTATACAGGTATATCACACTGATCATCCATTGTAATCCATCCATGCACACGTGTAATTGTCGCAAATGTCCCACAAAAATCATTTCGGGCAAAAAGTCACACATCCCAGCGGCAAATTCAAACTAGTATTGCATCCTGAATCCAGTTGTTTCTGTGACATTAGCCTTATGACAATTGGTCTCAATTGTCAATCAGACCATATTCTTTGATCCTCTCTAGTTTATATTCTGTGTTCCTTTCCACAAGCTGTGGGTGGAACTACCTAAAATATTACTCATGAGATGGACCAAAATGTGTTGAAAACACATTATAATTCATTAACTGGGGAAACAGCAAGGCAAACGATTCCATTGTAGAATGAATGTGTCATATAGAAGTTGGATATTGCATTATCTGGACAACCTTGACCTATTTTTATCAAGGTCACACAGAGAATGCATTTCAGAACATGATTTCTTTTGCTGATGGTCATTACATTTTAACTTGTATACATATGACCATCTACCATCACATGATAGTGTACAGAACAAGTCTATGATGTGTGGTGTCATGGGGGCACCACTGGTGGCATAAATTGGTACTAATGTCATAGTTATCCAAAAGCACATTGAATTCATTAAATTTTGATCAAATATGCCGTATGCAAACGTACACATTTTCTAAAACTGTGGGTGGCCGTGACCTATTTTTCAGGGGCATTTAACACTATAGTAAAGAATAATAAATTTAACATGCTGAAAAGAAATGGGGTTGATGACACTTAATCCACCACAAATGTGTTTCATATGCAGGTTTGATAATGCTCAATGCGGGGGGGGGGGGGTGGAGGGGGAGGGGGTGCAAAGTAACATAAAGTATATATAATTCTGTCCTAGGTAAAACGAATATAACCCTTTTTATTCTAGGTCAAAATATATCACCAGACATATCTAGCAAGATGTAGTATTAAGTGTTCCCACTTTTTGATTGAGGTTCTACCTGCAGTCACAAACAACAAAACTTAATTCACACCCATCATATATCAAGGTCCATAGCGTCAATTACACTTTTCAACTTATGAAAACATGAATTAACATAAATATTTAGTGTACATGATGACCAGCTTGCCGAGTCCATAATTTTGATCTGCATAAAGCACAAGGCTGGGGTGGGTGTGTGAGTGTCAGAAAATCAGCTTACTTTTCTTGATGTTACAAAACTGTGAAAGGAATGCAGCACCAATGACTGCATTTTTCAAGGAAGAATCCTGTGATGCCATAAAAAATGGGTGATTTCTTCAATTAAACTCGCACTCTATGGTCAGAGGTTGGTAGTCTTTTGGCATATGGATAAATTTAGTCCAGCAAACATGTACTTCTGACTCTGAATTTTAAAAAGATCTGAGACTTAATCGCTCTTTCTGTATACGGCCCTAAATGTCTGTTGCCAAGCTCAAATTTGCATATTTGGCCTAGAGGATGGTAAGAACACTAGATAGGAAGCATTGTTTTGTAGGCTTTCGTACCAAATCTATTTAAGATCACAGGATCAAAGTAATTGATTCCAAATCATATTTTTGGCATCACGGAATCTCCAGATGAGAGCGGTACACATGATTACTTTATGCCGTAATTTGAATGACCAGAGGCATTTCCCTGTACAATTATGTCTGTGTGCCAACACAGGCATACCTTTTTCCGAGATATTCTTTCTTCGTTTGTTTGTTTGTTTGTTTCCTTCTTTCTTTCTTTCTTTCTTTCTTTCTTTCTTTCTTTCTTTCTTTCTTTCTTTATTTCTTTCTTTCTTTCTTTCTTTCTTTCCTTCCTTCCTTCCTTCCTTCCTTCCTTCTTTCTTTCTTTCTTTCTTTCTTTCTTTTCTCCTTTACCAGCATATTTGTCTGTCCTTTTTCTAAAAGACCATTGTAGATAGAAACTCCAAACTTGGCAAAATTATACTTCTATAGATGATGTCTTACCTTTCTATAATGAGAGGTCATGATTTTAAAAATTGTGAAAATGACGGCTAATTAAAGTTTTTAAATCTTCAATATCTGATCTACTATAGTAGATGTTTTTTCGAGTGTATAGTAGTTCGATCATAGGAAGGTAAAGGGCATCTCAAAAGCCAAGATCATGTGAAAGTCCAAGGTCATGTCAAGGTCAAAGATCAATTTTAGATCAAATATGTCATTTACAACGTCAAAGTTCACTTCAGGTTGAGGACATTTCAAGGTCAAAGGTAACTTTCGATGGTTGCTGTCCAATGCAACATATCAAAGATAATGTAAAACACTTGAAAAAAATTGCATTTGTTGGCACACAGACAAGTTTTCTGTGAACCAGATTTTCTTTTCTAGCTGCACCTGTGGTATTTAAAACGCTACTGAATATGTAAAGATGGTTTGCAGCTGGTTTGGATATGGGTTTGTACTTAAGAAAAGATACGCTATGGTTTATATAAGTATGGACACGACATACTTCTCAAGGCCGCGTATCCCTCCATATGATAACACTTTGTATGTTATAACCTAAGAAATGATGAACTTGGCCAATTTGTGAAACCCAATAGGCAAAGGATTTTAGGTGGATGACTTGCTAATTATCATGGTCACATGGTCAAATTCTTCAAACTGATTTTCTAATACTTGCAGAGATATGTGAAAACTGAACCAAATCATGTCAACTGGTTTACCAAAAAACCTGACTGATAACAGTCTATGGCTAAATCCTTCAGCTGGACATCATCTATTTAAACTGAACCGAGCACAGTCAAAACTAGAAAAGCTTTGCTGCAAAGCAAATCTGTCTGTGTGCCTTCAAAAGTTGTAAATGTGACTAGATGAAAAATTTAATCAAATCTGATGAAATGAATAGAGTGAGCCTTGAAAAGTACCAATGACCTTGAAATGACCTTTCTGCTCGAAAGTGACTTTTACTTAAAATGACGACTTAAAACAAACATCAGTTTGACCTTGATATGACATATGACCTTGAAAATGATCTTTAAAATAAATGTCTTCTGACCTGAAGACTGACATTTTGACCTCAATTAACATTTGAGATTGCTATGAAATTTGACCTTGAAATCGACCTTTACTTAAAATGATTGCTGACCTTCAAACTGACTTTTCGCCATAAAAAATTGACCAATGATCATGAACTCTAAATGACCTTTACCTTGACCACCGTTGAAAACATAGAGGCTGAGAAATACATCTATTACAGTTTATTAGATATTCAGGTTTAAAGCTTTTATTTTCCCTAATTTGCATAATTGTGAACATTATGACTCCTCTTCAAAATTGGCTGTTCAATGGAAGAATTGATTTATGGTTAATTTCTGTGGCAACAAACTTGACAAACACACTTGTCCACAGTTGCACCAGAAGTTTCAGCCATCCTGATGAATATAGTGATGGCTCAATGCTTAATTCCAGATGGTCCAGGGAGTAAACTGTCCTCAGTCACCAGGGAGTGACCAAGCTCTGGTGGCAGTGGTGGGACCCACAGGACCCTAGAGAGGATCTGTGGAGGCAGAAAGGCATAAGCCCAAAGGTTGCTCCAGTCCATGGCTACAGCATCCACCCACTAGGGCCTGGGAATCCAGGACAGGTGAAATGTAAATCGGAAGCTTTGTGCTTGCACTTGTTGCAAACAGATCTATGTGTGGGGTACCCCACCTGGCCCACATGATCTGAAGACCCGTGGGCCACCCTGTCCCTACTGGCTGACCTTGTCTCAAGAGTTGGTTACAAAGAACATTATGCAGTCCAGGGATATGCCTTGTGTGTGTCGGACATCGTGTTCAGACCACCACCATGTGATGCCTCCGGCCACCTCCTTCAGCTTTGGGGAAGCTGATCCACCCTGGTGATTGTGGTAGGCAATTTATGGTCCTGTTATCACACATAATGACAACATGTTTGTGCTGCACCAGGTCCTGGAAGTGGAGGAGTGCTAAGTGTATTGCCTTCAGTTAGAACCAGTTTATGTGGTGGGATGCACACTGCAAGGGCCAAGGTCCAATACTGTCCAGCCCTATACATGGGCTCCTCACCCTGAATGATGGAATCTTCTGGTACATGTTCAGAGATGACAGGTCTATGATTGGACGCCGACCTCTGTCTCGCTTGGGGAGAAGGAAGAGTAGGTTGTAGAACATAGGCGAACTGGGATATTCCACCCACTCTTTTGCTTTCTTGCTCTGTAGCTTTTCCACTGCCTGCAGGAATGCCTCGGCTTTTGGGTTCCTGCATGTTGGGGGAAGGGTGAACCACTTGGGTCAGTCAGTCTTTGCTGAAGGGCAGTAAATAGCCATGTCTCAGGTTATTTAAGATGAAAGAATCGTCTGTAATAGACTCCCATTGTGAGGAAGAGGTGGAGAGACAACTGCCGACTGGATGCTCTGTGATATCTGTAACAGTGGCAGAGGGTGACCCTTAGACCAGGTGGGCCAGTAAGCAAGAGACAGGAGCCCTGAGGCTTGCTCAGCTTCTTGGGTTTACCAAACTGCTTGCCCTTTTCTGATCTCTTCCCACTCTCCCTGGGCCCCCATGATGCTAGGGGGCATAGCTTTGGCCAGAGGGCCAGCAGGCATGCTGTGAGAGCCATGCTTTGGGGATGGCAGTGGCCATTGATGAAAGTGACTGAACTGATTGGGTCATCCCCTTAGTCCTGGAGTGCTCAGCAGGGATAAAGGTCTCACACCCATCCAACAATGTCCACTACCTCTCCTCCAATCAAAGTGCTGGAGAAGAGAGGCCCCATTTGTACTTGGTGAAAGATCGGGTCTGGCAACTTCTGAACCTGGAGCTAGACGTCCCTGCATAGCAAATACAGATTCACCTCAAGTGTGCAGGCTATTTGGATCAGGTGGTCAATTGCTTGGGACAACAAAGTTGCAAGGAATGCCACCTGATTGAACCAGTTCTTGACTCAACCACCCCTCGCCTCTCCTCCAGCTTGGGCAATCACAGCTTGTTTACCCACCAGGCTATGAATGAAGGCTTTGAGGTGTTCAAAGCCCTGCGGCAGAGCCAGGGTAGTATGGGGGGGGGGGGGTAGAAGTGGGTTCCACACATGCCATGGATGCTGCAGGGCTCTGCAGATCAATGTGATGTTGGCTAGAAGCCAATGGCCTGGATCTGCTGACAAAGGAATCCAAGAGTAGTAGCATCCTCTTCCTCAGTGTTGAGGTCCAAAGACTCATTACCGTATGTGGAATGGGGGTAGAAACAACCAAAGCCTCATTGAACAGCTGTTTGTCCCAGGCATATGGGGCAGTGGTGGTCAGCTGGCCAGAGGGCACCTGCTGAAGCAAGAACTCCTGAACATGTGGGCCAAGTGAGAGCTGGCCCAAAATGGAGGCAGCAAGATGCTCATCTCAGATAACCAAATCAGACATGGTGGGGTACCAGCAGGGGAGGATGAAGACAAAGTCTCCATCCTGAATTGCTGCTCCTCACAGAGCTTAAGTTCTGCTTACCTCTCAAAGGAAGATTGCAGGGTACCCGGCTCAAAAAGGGGACCAATTGGGATCAGTAGATGCTCAGTCCAGGTCGGGCCTGGAGGGGGAGCATCCGGTGTTGCCAGCACAAGAGATGCAGTTGCCTGAGATGGCACTTTGGTCGAAGAGGGGGCCATCACAGAAACAGCTGAAAGCTCACTACAGGTAGAAGACACGACCACAGACTTGGGTACTTTTTTCTGTGCTTCAACATGCCTAGACTTTTGACCCAAGTTCTCGTATCTGGGAGCTCGGGAATCAATTGAGACTTATTGGGACACCTGACCCTATGATCCAAGCGCTTGGACCTGAGCCCTTGGCAGATTGGGTAAGGTCCCAGAATGCCTGGGTGGGAACCTGTAGGTTTCCATCCTAACTTCATTGACTTAGCTGGCTTGGACTCTAAGCACTCCAACTATGGGGTCCAGACTCTCGGGAGATCCAAACAGCACCTAGCTTGCCCCTTTGGAGGGGACTCTGAAGAGGTGGGCTGAGAGGGAGCACTGGGTGACCAGAAATAGATCTATTAGCATCTGATGACTCCTGGCCATGGACTACAAGGCTGCGGAGAACTTCAGGTCAATTGCTAATGAATCACCAGTCATTGCCTCATGTTGTGCAGGGTGCTTGAGCTACCGATAAAGTGATCTCTTGCTACCTGACTTGCAACTATGTTTGCTGTTCTGCATATTTCCCAAAAGGGTTTTTGGTAAACAGACAGCAACCACCTGAGCCTGGGAGCCAGCTACATGGGTTTGTATATGCTTCTCCAGTGGTGTCACTGGTGGAGAAGACTCAACAGAGTCACAGTCTGGGGCCTGGAGTTTGGCAGCAGTAAGCTGCTGCTTATACTTCACCCTCTCTCTTCCTCTGGGCCTAATCTTAGAGCAGCCACTTGTCCTCACCCCACCTAGCACAAAGCTGACATGTGCTGCCAAGAAAACACATGATCAGGTTGCTAGTGACAAACAGAACAATTTTCAGGGTTGTACCAGGCAGCCATGTTGTGGTTCCATGGATCCATCTTCTGACCTTTTCACAACAATGGAAAAAGTGGTCACTAGATCCACACTCACCTCATGCTACCAAGCAACGATTGCCTGGCTGGCACTGTCCTCCCTCTGTCTGCAATCTGACCTTTAAGACGCCATCTTGGAAGATATCAGGTTCAATTCAACACTACCAACTCTACTTCCACTTTTCTCTGGGTATCTGGAGATCAAATGTCAGCGATCCTTCTCTCCAAAGGCTCTAGGAAGGCTTAAAAAACAAATTCCACAGAAGAGAAAAGTATCAGTGAACAAATGTCCACAGAGCTTTCCAAATCTTAGACCATGCTGGAAATGGTGCAGGAGGAGGACGAATGAACATGGTGGCATGCACACCAGGAGTCACCACCAGATCCAAAGGAACCAAGAGATCTTGTCATCAGGACCATCAGGATTTTTATTGGAACAATCGAATGAGTAACCAACTCTGTTGTGTCAGGCTATATGGCCAGACATGGAGGTCTTGGCAATGGTGGTCTAGAGGTAACGTTACGTAACTAATGTCTATTATACGTAATAGTGAGAGCCATTTAGAGCAGTAATCATGTGTTAAATATTTGTAATTGGGAAAATGTCATGTGTTTTTCGGTTGTTAACCTTGCAGTGTCCCGCACATAGTCTTAATATTACATTTGGCTTTTTACACAGTAATAAACCGCTGACATAGGGACCCTTTTGGTTGTTTCATGACATGATTTTAGTATCTAGAAAGGCCCAGTATTTATTGAATAGCATCTTCAAAATCTCAGCTTCATATGGGCTGTAAGCAATCCCTTTACATTGGAGATTAATTCAATCATACTCATTAGGGACTGGGTCCCCACAAAAAACTCATGTCAGTGGAAGACAACTCTTAATCCATTCACACATCCCTCAATTCTTTTATGGTATACTGGGGATAAGTCAACATGTAAAATGTTACATTTCAGAGGCTTCTTTTCAGTTGGTACTGTGTGTCCTGACTAACGCTATATCCGTCCATATAGCTGCTGTTGATACTGGAAAGTTTTAGCTTGTCAGACCATTCCAGATGAAAAGACATGTTCAACTGCGCATCAGCAAAATATGCCTGTCTGACTACAGGAACAACTGGACACTGATCCTTTGAGGACTTAGTTGTTCATGATCTGACATATATTGAACCATAACTTACATCTTAGGTAAATGACCTAAAGGTGACACAAGAGCTATTATGATATTTAGCTCCTCAGCCAACCTTTTGCTCTCATCTGCCTGTATCAGTGCAACATATGAGGTTACGTGAAAAAACATTTACATATGCCATGGAATCATACATGTTGCCAGTCGGAATGCTGACAGGTGTCTCACCCAGGATTTGATGTAACAGAGTCCCTCTCCCCCACAGTTGATCCTGCATGCAGGTCTCCATAAGTATGACCAAACCAGAGAGATCCATATCTAACCTAAACTTACAATAGTGGGCACATATATATTCTTTGGAATAATAAGCCAAATTGATACCTATATCTGTATAATGATGATAATGATAATGATAATAATGATAATGATAATGGTAATGATGATGATGATGATGATGATGATGATGATGATGATGATGATAATAATAATAATAATAATTGATGCTGCTGGTGATGATGATGATGGTGCTGATGACCACGATGATAATAGTACATGCACCATTCTTCCTAGACCTCTTTCCAGGTGTTAATCTAACTTTCGGAAACTTATCGTTATTTATCACCAGATTTAAACAAAATTCCAACTTAAAAAAAAATCAACAACTTCACTGATTGTCTTCAATTTTCACCTCCTCAATGTGGGAACACTTGTTAAAAATGGCAGAACGGCTAGATTGTACTACGATGTCTTGTCTAAAGAAAAAACATAATACAAATATAGTATAACATTTTATTAAAGCTTTATGATATAAACAACTGGAGATACATATTTCAGTATAAATATACAGAATATTCAATTTGTACAAAATGTTTATCTAAAGGCACATCAGTGGATGTGGACTGATGAAGTATGAGCATTGGCATAAGTATATACAATTTGTATTTATTTGTTTGGTTTCATTTAAACATATTACATTTCAAATGCAATTCGGGAAGGGGGAGCCTGCATGAGACCATCTCACGTATTTTACATATGTACATAAAAATATAAAATATACAAAAGCTTTTGATCCATTTCATATACAAATAGCGATGATCCATGCACATAATATATACATAGATTGTTTCAGGTTGCTCCAAGTGACATACGTGAACTTTATCGTCTGGATCTCATATGTTGACTTTAAAGTCATTGTCTCACAAGTGCTTTTCTGCCTCGCAAGTTTTACTTTGTGCTGAGGTGAGTTCATATTCTAGGTATCCGTAACTGGAAGCGACCCCATTGGTTACCACCTTATAGGAATGCTTACCAGGAGACGATCTCATTGGTTACCGCCTTATCCTAGAGCTAGTTAGCCAATATATATATATATATATAAAGATAATGTCGTTAAAACTTTCGCGGTTGTGAAAATGGTAATCCACAGAGGAGTAATCTATTTATTATTGCAGATATCAGGGAATAAATATGTCCCATCGTGAACAACAGCGAACTTATCAAATCCAGCAAGACATAAACTCAATTGACTAAGTATTGAACTACATAATTTTCGGAAGACACTTCGTTTTTTCTATGAACTCACGTTTTCTCAGGAAAATATAATAATTGATTTTA
The DNA here is from genome assembly GCA_964020975.1 of Hermodice carunculata. Lineage (NCBI taxonomy): Eukaryota > Metazoa > Annelida > Polychaeta > Eunicida > Amphinomidae > Hermodice > Hermodice carunculata. The sequence continues at coordinate 25,282,166 of OZ026616.1, read as the reverse complement.
GCGCCAATGGAAAAACGGTGCCTCCTCTGGTGAATATGAAACCTGACCGTTATAGGTTAATATAGTCTTTATAGTACATTAGTAGTAGTTGCACTTTTATTGACATGAGCGAGGTCATTTATGACCCATTTCTCAGACGCTGCCTCGAAAAAAAAACAATACATTCAAACCGCAAAAATCATAGTTATAATATGAAACTATGTTAAACAAAAACTAAGAGCTACATAAAAAGTTCGTTAATTTTCATCTGCAAAAATTAATAATGAGCTTCCTCATAGCTTTGTCTTCCTCTCAAATGTTTACAAATCATTGTAGTTTTGATGCAAAAGTATGAAATGCAATGTATCGTTGTTTACAAACACCATGCACTGAGATGATAATGACTAAACATTAATTAAGCATTGTATACAGTACATGACCGAAATGAGCTTTGCTTTGATGATCAATACATGTTAAGGTCTGTCTGGATGTCCTTCGTCAAAATCAAGTTTATTTTTCCTGATTGCTTTCAGGAAACTGCGTCATGCTTAATACCAGTAAATTACATGTCTAACCGTCTAGACTTTTCCAGGACAAAGCCAGAGTAACACGTCTGTGACAGTTCTAGCAGCTGCATGAAGTCAAGCACCCTTTTTGTACTTTTTACGCAACTGTATTTCAAGTACAATATGATAACTAAAATAATCAACCATTTTGTCTGAGTCAAATTATTTTCATTTCCATTCAGCCTTGGAAATCTATCGCTCATCGTTATAGCTTCATCTGGCTAGAGGGTTGAAAAACAGTCTTCGTTCATACTAAAAATCCCAAAATCAAAATTGCGAAAGTGAAATATCATTCTCTAGGCCGTCAACCTAGTTTTCCACATAAATGTTAAATAACTTAAAGATCGACTGTGTGTTTGGTGAAGATATGAAAATTTCAATTTCCCCTTCATGCTCTAACATTGTGTACATCTCTTGACTTTCATGTTCGATACATGTACCTTTGGTTTACACCCTTTTTTCTTCTGCAATTGAACAGTTGCCAGTTGCAAGCATATCTATATGAAACACATCACCTATGCCATGCCCTAATGACCGATTCCCTATTCTTTTGGGTGGCACCAATGCATATCGACCTGCATTTTCATATAGTTACATGTAATATGCAAAATATGTCCATAGTTCCAGCTTGGACTACGTTCCCTTCACACAAATCTGATTAATTGTCTCGCCTTTTGGACGGTTTCATAATCAGCAGATTCCATGTTGGCTTTTTGCACTGTTGCCCCAACCAGTCGCGTGATCTTTATCATGAACGACGCAGGCGACACGCTCATTAATAGATGCGAACAAACCCACTTTCGCACCTCTTGACTTCATATAAAACCTCTCCTCAGCAAGTGCATTGCTGGTACATTCTGACAGACTGCAAAACGGTCCATCCGCGCATATCATCCGCAGAACATTTTGACGAACTCTGTAAGCATGACAGAGAAAAAAAACTAATAAAATTTGACGAAATAGTGTATGTGCTCAAAAGATAAAAATATTTTTGTACACCTTTGTCAGATTCGGTCCTAGGGACACAAATGCACTCGTATGGGCTTTTATATACATGTGGCAAAGCATTCAATAAACTGAAATATACGGTATTACAGAAGATAAAAAAATGCACACACAGGCCTCTATTTATCTTAACGGTCAAGGAACTATTTGGTCAACAAATTTACATGGTACGCAAAGCATGCGTTAAAAAGATGCTAAAAAAACATATTGTAAAATACGCCAAATGTGCTCTTAATTAGGCACGGCTTTACTGAAGAATACATTACCTTACATCTGTTTAAATGATTTCTTCTCAGAGAACATAAGAACACATGATTATAATTTTAATTTTAAAAATACATCATTGCTTTCTGTATAGGGGATATAACAACACAGAATTGTTAACGTAGATACCTTGGTAATTTATTTGTCCATCACCATCCACATCAGCCATTGAAACCAATTCATCTGCTTCCTTTTCCGTCATTTTTTCGCCCATACTCATCATGACCTGACGCAGTTCTGTGGCACTAATGAAGCCATTGCCGTCTCGATCAAACATTCGAAAAGCCAAGAGCATTTCTTGTTTGTCATCGTTTTCCTGGAACTTTGGTGCCATCAAGTAAAGGAACTCGTGGAATTCTATGCTGCCACTTCCTGCAAAAGGTTGAGATGAAACGAAATGAAGCAATGCATTAAGCTTCAATCGTAAGTAAGCTAAATGAAATTGAGCCTATAGCTTTTTCCCAAAGTGGATCCCGAGCACTGTCACTTTCACTTAAATATATATATCGTTCTGATAGACAATTTTCCTGATAAAAATGAGACAGACAACATTTGAAGCCTCCAGTCCCTCTTGTCCAATTAAAAATTAAATCCCCAGTTACCAAACCGTAAATATTATACTAACACAATTCAAACATTTCGTTTTCAATTGAGCTTGCGTCAGTTCTATCTTAACCTGCACGGATGGTTTAGGCAATTCAAGGTATTGTCTACTTAATCGTCATCATGTGTACCTGGTGAACTTCCGTGTGGATCACTTATCTTTGTGACAGAAAACGTATAACTTATATACTAAAGGTAAACAGAATCCCCAGCAATGCTGATATTGAGAATCAAAGAAATCATCAAGGGGGAATGTTACGCCCTGGGTTAGTCTCTTAAACTATGAACATAAAATAAAATAGCTGATTCTCAGTTTGATAAATAATTTTTTAAAATCTTTCTGCATCGTGGCTAATAGCAGTTGCACTGTTAGCATAGTATTATTTACTAACAAGATAACTTACGAAAAAAATGTATACTTATTCAAAATTTAAAGCAGACAAAATGTGAGGTAACCAATTGCAGAAATTAGTCATTATAAGTGACAAAGAATTACACTGCTTCAGATATACGTTTCTGTGCAATTTGTGACACTTTGGTCCATTGCTATAAAAGACATGTTTATAAAAAATATATCGTAATTTTAGCATGGGCAGCTGCCACGTTTGTGCATTTGACAAATGGGAACATTTCGCTTGAGGAACAATGAGGTTCGTTTTCGGCCACACTGCAGTTTAGTTGGAAACGTAATAAATCTCCGAATCGAAACTTGTCTTGTATTTTAACCAGGTTAGAATCAAGAATATTCAGAATAGCTATATCAGTATAGTTGAATTGGAATACAACATATGTAACTCATATTTATGCATGGCATAAAAGTATCTACGCCTTGGCGTGATTCGTCAGCCCATTCTGCAGGCAGGTTAAGAATATACAGTAACGACTGTAAAACTGACGTGGACACACATTCTTGTCAAATCACAAGTAGGTGGCCCGCGGGGCGCCAGACGTAAGTAACCCTCGCTCGAGACCCATTCGCGAAAAAAAAAAAAAAAAAACCTGGACAATTGTGTGCTATGTAACTACAGGCATGCTAGTAGTTGAATGAAAGGGAACATCAATCTAGCATCTTTTTCATAATTCAGAGCAGTTCATTTCAAGGAGTTCGACTTCTGTCGCAGTTGGCACTGAAAGAGTCAAACTGAAATCGATGTGAATGTCGAAATCCGTCCTTGCTCATCAAAACAAGATATCTTCGACCCAGCCCAGGAAGAAGCCATTTACTCGCCATGTTCAGTGGTTAATATTATTGCTGCAATTTGTAACTTAGGCATCTACCAAACCGTGTGTGATAGATAGTAGTATATGGTACTTATCTTTTTCTACATAAATCAATTTTCTTACTCGTTCCAAACAGCACTCAAAACTTCAAATTAAATTTATAGTGGTGTTTTTATGCTGATTTTGATTTCTTCGGTTGGAAATTCAGGTCTACAGAAGTAAACTTTCACTTTGGAAAACGTTGACTTGGCAGTTCGGCCTGGGGCAGAGTGAGTTAATCAAATCCGACAGACATCTCGTGTCAGCAAGTGATCGTTGTAATTTCGGTCTGTGCAATGTATTGCCAATGTTTTTAACCATGATATCATTCACCACTTTTGAGCCTAGCGTTCTTGTGACACCCAGGGCAAACTACTTAGATTTGCACTTTGGACCACGTGGTTTTTTCCGACAGGTAACTTACCATCAATATCCACTTCATTTATAATGTTCAGCAGCTCTTTCTCTGTTGGATTTTCTCCTAATGTCCGCATGACGTCGCCCAGTTCCTTTGTCGTAATGTGTCCGTCTTTGTTTTTGTCGAACATGGCAAAAGCTTCGTTGAGAGCTGTAAGGAAGAAATAAAGAATAAACAATAGGTGGTTGCACGTGGAATCTTGAAACATCCCGTTTGTTCATGAATAAATTAATTAACTGGCACAGTTCACGTGCACTGCAAAACGTGATTGTCATTTCCTAGAGTGTTTTGTCTGTACAGACTCTTTTGCTCAAAAAACACCCTGTAACAATGATATCAACAGGAATGTGACATCATGCTGAGATCTCCAGGAAAAGACAGCATGCTCCTGACCGCAGACATGCATTTGACTTCCGAAGTATTTCATCCGCGGCACTGGCAGTATTTACATCAAAGAACGATATCAGCGCGTCAATGGTTTTGGTGCTCCGAGTTTGTCTTGGTTCATGTAAGATGGTACTGTTTATCAAATGTCTAGCCGTCTTAAAAGATAAGAAATTTTGTTCGCAAAATAGGGTGAAACATATCTATCTTAAATTCAATATTTTATTCACAGAACGGCCATTTCAAAATGTCATCAAATGATTCCCCGGCATCACTGACTGTCGTTAAATATCCCCTCACTGTTTACGCGCCAATTCTACGGGGACAATCCGAACGAACTGAATTTTCTCACAGAAAGCAACAGCGAAAACATTCAATTTGCAAATATCAGATAAACAGCAGCTTGTGTTAAAGCCACAGGTACAATCGTAGGGAAACTGGTGCCTGAATAAAGTAGTGTGTGCAGGTTCCGCAGTATGGAGATAAATTGCGATGTGATGACCCTAGCAGTATGAATCACATCCATATTACTGTACCAAAACCGAACAACTGACAGAGACACATTGCCATCTTTCTTGCATTTTTTATTATAACACTATATGTTTTGCGCAAGCCTGATACTGTGGCGCTATTCATGAGTCACGAGTTATTGTTTACAATCATGTTACCACTAAAGAGCCGTTTGCTTCTGTTTCAGAATTCTTTGCCGTTAAGTCATTGTGATTAATCGTGTAGATAATTAATTAATCAATGACATGCTGTGGTGAACAGGTCAGGTAAGGTATGGAGATTTTCGAGTTCAGTCGCCCCATTTGTAGCTGCTATTCGCAAAATAAGTGAAAAGCGGTAGGAAACAGATGGATGTGTGGACATGTGTTCGGATTGGTGCTCATCTATACCAAAGGATGGGGAAATCATTAGGTCCTTTACAACAAGGCAAATTTATTTTAACTTACTTACTTTATAATTTAATCAGCGTCATATTGTTACGGTTTAGAAATAATTTTAAATGAGAGTTTTTCCAAAAAAGTTAGCTATATTCATTTGTTTCACAATTATTAAGAAAAGGTTTTGGAGTAGAAGGACGTATTCGTCTGGTAGAACCTACAGGCATGAAACGAGCTAAGTAATAGGAAAAAGCGTTCGCTCCTTGATTAAAAAAAAGCTTGAATCCATAAGCGTTTAATCTGTCCTGCTGAGGCCAGTGATGGAAGTCTGCTTCAAGGGGTTCTCAAATAGATGAATCCGGAAAAGTTTTCACTTGCCTTGCAAGTTCACAATCGGCAGATTAAGATTACATCGCTACGACAGCGAAATGAATGTGACACGTATTCTGGTCAAATCACATGTTTGGATTCACGGACACGTGGCTGCTACACGTAAACAGGACTCGTTCGGCATTCTTTCGTGATAAAATATCAACACACCTATAATAATTTAATAATGTTGTTGCATCATTTTACCCCTTCACCGAGCAGACGCTGATATTTTCCACCAGGTTGGACACACGTTTAAAGTCCTCGACGACAGAATTTGCGTTTTAATGTACTCTCTATCGAGCCAAACAAATTGTTTAGGTCAACACAATAAAGCATCAGATCATCCATAATGGGACAGTAGGAATACAAATAAAACTAAGCTGGTGTGCTTTGTTGTGAGGGCATTGACTTGACCGTCAGACGGAGCAGCCCTCACACTTTCTAGTACTAGGTTTTACAACCTAAATTATTCCTCTGACTTTTCATGTATAACCTTAAATCGGGCAACAAGAAATGCCGTTTCATAAACTAAACTACTACATCATGTCTCCGGTCCAGCTAAGCCCAGTGATATTTGTTTTTGCAAAGCTTGCCAAAAACCAGACAGGTCAACTGGTTCCACAAGCAGTGTCTCGAATTATCACCAGAGGACAATGCTAGATGCCCTTTATCTTCATCTATTACACTATACCCCCCCCTTTTTTTAATATAAATTATGTTTGCGTGTTGAAATTTAGCCGCAAGGTGTGAGATTTGTAATCCTTTGCAGGACAATTAAGCACTAAGCCAGTCAAATCTCAGCGCACACATGAAGGATACTGATGACCACATGGAATATTAAAAAACACAAAAACAAACAGCACTATTATGCACGGACTACCTAGCATATGTGGGTACCGGTACCTCTAAGACCTTCAGAAAATTTGCCTGTATGTTACATTTGTCTCAAAGTGTTTACTGTGAAGTATTTAATTCGAGGATTTAGCACAATATAACTGCAGTTAGAAACGTGATTGAGTCCACTTTATTACCAAAAATTTAAAAAAAAAAAAAAAAACAAACAAACAAAGAACAAAACAAAACAAAAACAAAAAACTTGGTGCTGTCGAATGTACTGAAAAGTTCAACAGGAATTGATATTATGCAAAAGCATGCAACTTTATGCTCTTATTGACTAGATCCAGACCATCCCCAAGCACAGCTGTACCTGCTCTGAAATGACCCTCTCCCATAAGATACCGCACCTCTTTCTAAGACCGATATTTGATGACACTTGATTGTGATTATTCTTTACCTCTATTTGATGACCATCTGTAATGTCATACCACTTTTTTAAGCATTGAGGTTGTCTCACATGACAACTACCATTGTAGTTTCTGTGATTCTTATTCAAAAACTAACGGAAGATTGTTGGACAAATTATAAAACACCCGATATTTATCATGCTGGCACTTTCATCACTATGAGCGGGAAATTAATCTGAAGTGAAAAAAAAGAATGATACTTACAACTCATCTGCTCGGCCGTCAGTACATCGACCTGCAATGGAAACACAGAGGCTGGCGTAAGAGCTTTGCCATGTTTCAATAGTTTTCCTCTGATAGACTTTCCCATCATAAACGCAATGATTGCTCAGTGAACTTCAACACCAGCTTCGATTATCCACTTTCAGTTATGATCCGCTGTGCGAAGTTACCCAGTGACTGCCAGCTCTAACACTGTATGGATATTCCCTATCACGACACCTGGTTTTAAAGCATCCTCAGCATTACGCATGCGCATTCATTTCCTTCGCTACAAAGTCAATAACATACACCTGACTCAGAATCATGCTATTGTCCCTAATGAGCTATTATAATGAGTCATTGACAGGCGGCTGAATTGAGGTGACAATCACTATGACTACAAATGCGATTGGAAATGAGATAACACATCCTAGGTCTATTAAACTTGTTGGTAACACGTGTTATCAAGGTGTCAAGCATCTAGAGAAATTCCCCAGATCTTGAAACGTAGATTTTCCTGGATATTTGTTTTATCTGCTGGATCATGCCTGAAAGTATCGTACATTGGCATATCCCTACTTCCTGGTTCACCTGGAACTAACACGAAAATTATCTTAAGTTGGAGAATGCCGGATGTTGCAAATTTTTATGACGAACAAATGAAAAAAATAGTAACTACATAAGAGCTGCTGAGACTAAGGCAACTTGGTCTACTTCCTAGTTCTTCCCATATTATGTTAGGTTGATTATCAAAGGCTTCAATACTTCCACCTTTACACTTTCACGCTCAAACCGGTCAGCAGCGATCAGTAATTTAAAGCCATCTGCTTCATCTGTCTTATTGAATATTGTCCTTTCTCGAACTATTTTCAATGAAAATTTCATGGAAGACTTACTGGTATAGCATGGCAATAGTCAATAGCTTTCCCCAGCGCATCGTGGGCGCTCAGCGCCCAGGGTGCGCAGAGAAAAAGTTTTGACTCAGTCCAATAATACGACCTTTTGACAGTTAAAGCGGCCAAACCCAGTTGGTGGTCAAATGTTGTATATTGATTAAAGATAATTTGAAAAAATATGAGCGCCAGAAGAATAATAAGCCCAGGTCAAGAGTTCGTTTGTTGCGGGTTGGCGTCCAAACCACAAAACAAGAACCCCCCCCCCCCAAAAAAAAACAAAAACAAAAAACAAAAAAACAAAAAAAAAAACACAAAAACAAAAACAACCCCCACCCCCAAACAACAACAACAACAACAACAACAACAACAACAACAACAACAACAACAACAAAAACCTGTTGACTCGAAGGAAAGCATCTACTTGTTCATTTTTCCAAAACCAATCAACTGCACGCGAAGTGTTAACCAGATGAGAGAGAAGAGGCGTGTTTATGTCATGATACGATGAAGCAAAAATCAGTTCTATGGCTCTGTGGTTGCTCGGACATGCTGTTGGAATTTCTTTTCACAAAAACCATTAAAAACAGAAAGTAGAAAATGTCAAAGTACCAACGATTCACCTTATTGCGATATAAATCGTCTGCAAGTGTAATTTTGTTTGCTTCGTAGCAATGAATACCTTTCTGAAAGTGAAAAAGTGAACATTTTCTGAGAAAACACAATACTTTGGTCTAGACCCCGTTTTGTCCGGCACGTTTTCAAAGTGTGCCTCTCATGTATCATCGTTCGGCTACAAATACCTTATCTGTCAGATTGCCACAAGTCTAGCATCACAATAAATTCAATTCTGAAAGAACATCCGGTACTAGAAAGTAATCATAGTGAACACTATTGTTTGCTTTTGTCCTTGCTGAATCAACATGGAAGCCTACAACACTTGCTAAAATATCAACAAATAAATATGCTAAGTTTACAAGATTTTGAAACTTGTAAGAACCTTAAACCTGGCAGTCATAATATGACAAGCCAATATTTTTTCTTTCTCAATCGCCAAGGAAGGCTATTGACTTGGAGCGTGCTATCATTGTAAGCCTTATCTATAATTCTCTGGAAAATGTTTTCTTTGAACACGGAATTTTAGAAAAAAAAAAAAAAACAAACCAAACAGAACAAACAATTTACATCCCGGCACTTTTAGGAGATTCTAGCGGTAAAGTGTGTACACGTAAACGTAGATTTGTATTTTCCAGCGAGAATCTAGTTAATCCAAAATCACAATTTACCTGCTGAAACATCATTAAGCTGGGACTTTTATGTCACAAAGGGCTTCCTTCTCACACGTTCAAACATTCATATTATGTAATCTTAATAATCAGTGAAATATATTTTCTTTAAGGGGTAAAAGTAGATATATTGTTTAAAACCTATGAAAATGTTATAAAACATTTTCAAACTGGATATATTCAATCATAACAATGAAGTTCCAATCTTGCGGGATTCTGAAATATTTCACATAGAACAACAAAAGCGCTAGCAAAGAAAAAAATGAAAACATAAATGTTTCATGATATGATCATGAGTAAACTCCTTTCAAACACCCCAAATTATGCACGGTATTCGTTTTCATAATTGTTCTGAACGTGCTTAGGTGCTTGCAAAACAACGCCTTAAAAGCTGGTATATCTGACTAATGTTAAGTTTTGAAGTAGAAACGAAGTTGAATTTTAAAGGTACCAATCATGTGATAAATTTTTGATGTAAGCATTTGAAAGTTATCTTTCTCTGGTAAGTACGATAGTGATAAGTGTAGTCCATGCATGCGAAAAGGGTTTTGATTTTGTTACATGTATCAATATAAGAATAGGCGTACCCCGTTCATTCATAAATGCATTGAACAACCACTTTTGTTCGTGTAACAGTACTACGCATTCTCAGATTTTGAGGATTGGTTAATACATAATAATAATTCATTGATTTCTGTCATGATAAAATATTTGGATGCACTTGGCAAGTTCAAAGCATCTTTTCCCAGAGCGAGGGTTGAGTTGTGAAAGTAGGGCCGCTGAGGGCAAACCAATTATCAATCAATCACTTCACAAGGTTTGCATCGGAAGGATACACTTTGCGACCAGTGGTGAATATTGATGTGTGAAAGTCAATGTGCGGCGCTTATGTAACTGAATAATCTGCAACACTTAAAACACGAATCAGTCCCACCCGTATTTACCCAGGATTGTATAAAGATTGAATTTTCCATTCATATGATTTCTACACTAATATAGTGGCAAATCTTGTTGTGTATGTTGTTAACAACGCCGTTCCCCACCTCGTGACTGAGGTTTTAATTTATGATTCATTTTTCATTACACGCATCAACATGTGATTAAGTACCACTGCAGTCCCCCCCTCTCTCTCTCTCTCTCTCTCTCTCTCTCTCTCTCTCTCTCTCTCTCTCTCTCTCTCTCTCTCTCTCTCTCTCTCTCTCTCTCTCTCTCTCTCTCTCTCTCTCTCTCTCTCTCTCTCTCTCTCTCTCTCTCTCTCTCTCTCATTTGCAAAAAACCCGACTCAAATTGCCTAGGATCTGAGAGAACTCTACTTATTTCCAACGCATGGAAACTAGAATTGCCCTTGGAGGCACCCGTAAATTAGTTGTCAGCACTTGAAAGTATTGACACAATTTAAATATTTATCAGAATAATAGGACATGTGAAACAACATGAATTTTTCTTAACCCTATTCATACCAGGTGGGGTCTTTTGGGACCCCATGCATACTCTTTTGACTGTAAAAAATTAAGAATTGGCTCTTTTTGCAGGAAGTTTCATGAATTTGTCACTTTACATTTCAGAATTCATGGGTTATACTCAAAATGGTGGAAAACTTTATGGCTTTTTTGTACGGAGGTAAAAACCTTTGGGGTCTTTAAAGACCCCACAGATTTTTTGCCATAGAACCGCAAAATCATTCCTCATCACCACACAATATCATCTAATTTCAGGGTAAAACATGATGGACAGGCAGAGAGCAGGTAGATATCTGACAAGGGATGATGTTCTCAGAATAATTCAAGAGGATAGTTCCAGTGAGGAAAGTGAATTGACAGATTCAGGCTCTGAAGATGAACAAGATCATGTGTCTGAAGGCACAGATAGAGGTGACAGTGAATCTGCAAGTGATGTAGATGGCAGAAATGAACAAAATCATGATGATGAGGAGAGTGTGAGAGTTCAAGGCAGGGGCAATGATGGTGATGAGAATGTGAGAGGTCGAGCCAGGGGCAGAGGTCATGGAAGGGGTCGTGGTAGAGGTAGGGGCCGTGGCCAAGTTGACGCCACTCCAGGCCAATCCCTACCGGGCGACCCTCCTGCTGCACAAAACCATTTGTTGGGTAAGGATGGTACAGTATGGTCTAAAACAGCACCAGCACAAGGACGGAGACGTGCACAGGATATTATAAGACAGGTCCCCGGCATAACAGCTGATGCCGGGTGTGATGAAATACTAAAGTCATTCCAGCTCCTCCTAACTGATGACATAATATAGCAGATTGTCCGTGAAACAAATAGAGAGGGTCATCGGAAAGCTGCAGAGTACAATAATACTCATCCTGAAAATCCAAAGTCATGGAAGGTCGTTGATGCTGTAGAAATTAATGCTTTCATTGGGCTCTGTATCCTAGCAGGTATCCAGAAGTCCAACTTTGAGCCTGTGTCTTTGCTGTGGTCCAACCTTCAAGGTAGACCAATCTTCACCGCAACAATGTCACGCACCAGATTCCAAGAAATACTGAAGTACAAGAGATTTGATAATAAAGAAACCAGAGCAGCGAGGATGGCCTCAGATAAGCTGGCTGCTTTCTCTGATGTTTGGCAGATGTTTCAGGCACAGCTTCAAAGGATATACATTGGAGGCCCAGATCTGTGTGTGGATGAGCAGTTGGTTGCATTTCGTGGCCGCTGTTCCTTTCGCCAGTATATACCATCCAAGCCTGCCAAGTATGGCCTCAAGATCTGGTGGGTCTGTGACTCAACCACAAGTTATCCTCTCAAAGGGCAGGTCTACACTGGTCGCCTCCCAGGTGAACAGCGAGAACTTGGGCAAGGGGCACATGTAGTCAAGGATCTTGTTGGCCAGTACTACAACAGTGGCCGCAATGCTACCGCTGATAATTTCTTCACTACAGTACCACTTGTAGAAGAACTTCTGAATTCTGAGCTGACTTATGTTGGAACCATCAGATCTAACAAAGCACAGATCCCCAATGAGATGAAGGCATCTAGAAACAAACCGCTGAACTCATCAGTATTTGTATTCAAGGATCAGCTAACTCTTGTTTCGTATGTGCCCAAACCCAACAAGGCAGTAATGGTACTATCCTCTCTTCATCATGATGCTGAAGTTAAAAGGGAAGCTCAAAAGCCATCCATTATCTGCTACTACAATACCACCAAGAGTGGAGTCGACAACATGGATCATCTAGTCACCCTTACTACCTGTAAGAGGAAAACAAGAAGATGGCCTATGGTTCTCTTCTTCAATATGGTTGATGTAGCTGGAGTTGCTGGTTTCATCATCTGGCTATCGAACTTCCCTGACTGGAAAGTAAGGGAAAAGAAAGGGCGGCGCCGTCACTATCTTCTACAGCTTGGGAAGGCTTTAGCCATGCCTATGGTTGTACACAGATCAGCAGTTCCTCAGCTGAATCTACCTGTCTGACAAGCCATACAGATGGTGCAGACAGAAGCCTGCTTACCTGCTCAAGCAAACCCAGTGGCTCGTCGAGAGACAGATGTCCCTAGGAAGAGATGCTACCTCTGTTCCCGAGAGTCTGACAGGAAATTCAAACGCCGTTGCTTTGTTTGTGAGAAGGCTGTCTGCCCTGACCACAGTGAGAGTCAGGTGACATGTGAAAGCTGCATGTAGAACACAGGATGCAACAGCTTGCATGGTTATATATACCAGTATAAGCTTTAAATGTGTTTGCAGACTCGCCTTTGGTATTAGATATGGACGATTAAACAATATTGCTGCCATAGTTTTAGGAAAATGTGTTAAAATGTTCTAGGTTTAAGTACATTAGTTTCAGGTATAGGTACACAATTACTTGGACACTGTTGGCACAACAGGTGGATTTGTAATTATGATACCTGGAACAAAATGACAATTGTTCAGTGGTTAAGCGCACTTTGCGCACTTTGGAAATTATTACTTTTCATAATTCTTAAGTTCATTCACTTCTCAGAAATGCCAAAATGGTCATATATGAATGCATCTGTATCTGTTTAATGAACTTTTGTTTGTGTATGATGTGTTTGTGGTCTCCCTTCTGGTCAAATAATGCGGTAAAACATTAAAAACAGCATGGGGTCCCAAAAGACCCCACCAATATGAATAGGTTGGATAATGATTTTACTGCCATTTTCTAAAAATAATCCAAGAATATTCTAGTTTTGAGTGCATTAGTTTCATCTATGATGAAAAACATCACTCATATATTGTTGGTCTGGCGACTGGGTGCTTTATTTATGATACCTGGAACAAAAATTGCATTTTACTTCAATTGTTGAAAAAATTCAGCATTATTTTATTCACATTTCTATAGTCAATTCACTACCTGGAAATGCCAGAATGTTTGAATATGAACGCTTATGTATCTATTTAATATATTTTGTTGATGTATGTGGTATTTCTGGACTCAGACCTGGCCAAATATTGAAATAAAAGGCTAAAAAGAGGTTGGGGTCCCGAAAGACCCCACCCGGTATGAATAGGTTGGCATGCCTCCCGGTATGATTAGGGTTAATCGCACATGCTTTTTAAGCCCCAGGAAACACCAAAAAAAATGGAGGCAAAATTTGACACACAAAATTAATAATGAATTCCTAGAAAATTCTCTATTGCACACGGTATTACAAAGCCATCATACTAGCAGCAACGGGTTTTATATATGAATGGACGGCAATTCTTTTGCCGTTGAATTTAGGGTTGTCTTTTCACCAGTGCGAAACTGGTACGAAATACCGTGCGCACGTTACTTGTTCCTTTTGAATGCGCTTTGTTTTGTTCGTAACAGTAACAATGTTTGACCAGGTTGCTTTTAACTAAAAACGCATAGAAAACTGTGTTAAAATAAGTTATATCAATAATCTGATTATGAGTATAAATATATTACCAAAATCAGGCACCGATTTGAAAAAAGTAAACGCAATGCTTCTTTTTCTTGGATTAATTTGGCATTTTAATATTTTTATTGGCTGTACCATATTTTTATCATGTTTGAGGCATCCCAGAAAAAAATACGATTGGCGACTTTGTGGGTCACCATTACTACTTTATGTAAGGGATTCACACCGCCAGCAAGGGGTTTGTGCCCGTGCCTTGACGCGGCTGCTGGGACAATATTCGAGCCGAAGGCCCATTTTTGCAGGTTATTTTGCCCAAGATCCTCGTGTCAACACACACTGATTTGAGTGATCTGTTTCTTGTTCACGTCTGCTGCCCCCCCCAAAAATTTGCGATCATTTCCGCCGATGGTGTTTGAAGATAAATTTCAACCAGCAAATTTAGCGTTTCGTAAAGTACAATTTTTGATAGCAATTGTGGTCAGTAAACCTTAATTTGAAGGTGAAAATTTGAAACACAGGACACTTCTCAGCTTCACGTGATGGGACACACTATGGGGATTTCATAAGGTGAACCTATATTCGCGTCATCTCCTGCAAGTCACTCGTCTATTGCGGTACATGTATTTGCATATCGCTTCTCGTTGCAGGTGTTGTACTTGCTTTACCATTCAGCACCTGCTTTAACCCCTCGCCGTCCGGCAGTGGTGAAACACATAGCAACTGCATACATCTAAGTGGCGCTTTCCCAGTACCTTCTCTCGGTTGTTAGTATTTTATTTCATCATTGACGAAAAGATAAATTCATGGAAAATCGTTGATCTGGTCAACAGCTTTCCTTTCAACACATAGGGGGCCTACTGCGCCCTATAAGTATGTTGGCTGAATCTTTATATTACCAAGAGAGGATTACGTGTTCGCTAAAAGGGGTCAACAGCAATAGACGATGATTGGTGCCTCATTGGCCCATTTCTCCTAATTCTTACACTGCATTTTAGTGGGCAAGTTGTCGTGAACATCTAATATATAGCATGTAGTCTGCTGATACATAAAGAACCTCGCCAAAAATGAGGAGTTGTTGTTTTTTTTTTTTTTTTTGACCATTTACTGAAAACCACTGCCTAGACTCATGACGACGCTTTGTGTCCACCTATATGAGCTTCCAAAACAGCGTCCAGGGAATCTGCTCACATTCTTTTAATGTGGCCAGGGTAAGGGTGAAAAATCCTTTCATGTGAGCCAGAAACAGGACAACTTTAGCCATCAATATCTTTTATCCATGTAAAACGTTTGCTACAAGCTGCAGATGTCTGTTAACTAATTGGAGTATAAGTGCACGAGACATCTGACACAGGTCTCTCATAAAAGTGCCTGCATCAACCCCTGGATTTGCTGGTGAACCAAACAAAACGCTCACAGTGCGGACTTCCTTCGCTCCCTTGAAGCTTTAAATTTCCTGTTCATTCAGGGCCTAGCATCCATGGGTTGGTAGAAAGCAAAGCCACGCGCTCTACCTCTGGAGATAGCACTTTTTCGACGTTCTTCCCTTTAAATATTCACAGGATCCTTGCATTCCAACGTTGTATATGTACAATCGACTTATTATATCAAAATGCAAAAAGCGAAAGTAACTCTGCGATTCCTTTCTTCTGATAGTGTATGAGCAATTAAGAGATCGTATCCTACTGTAGTCTCACAGGTCAGTGTTCATAGTAAATAAAGAGGAATTACAAAAGAAATTTTTCATTTTCCTGCCCATATCTATTAACTGGAATATTTCAGATTTTCAACACTACCTTTCTTTACTGTGGCGTGGACGTATACTTTCGGATTATGTGTCCATCATTTAGAAGAGAACAAATATTTACTACCCACACTGAGTCGAAGAAACCTATGGACTCAATATTCTAACCATGATATCAATGGTTGCAACCTGAAGTTTCATGATTAATATACGAGGCAATGGTTGGGCTATGAATGTGTAATTAAGTTCCAATAGAAGGGTTACATGCTGTCATCTTATATTTCGTCATTACTTTTCATTAACATGTTTGCTATTCAGTGCAACACGGGTGCCCATATGGAATCAAATGGCCTTTTAACATTATTTTGCAATAGGGATTTTTATTCTGCCTTTCTATTGGTTTGAAAGTGTATGAAATTTCCAGATTTCTGTTCTCGGCCTCTGCTTTAGCCTCAGCCGCTTCAGGTTCAGTTTTACTGATTTAGGTTTTCATAAAAACGTCGATTTCATTTCTGTCGCAATCTTTCCATTCGTATTTTTTTCACAGAAGCCTCGTTCTGATCAGTAAGAAAATTTCATGAATTTCATTGTTGGATTATTTTCGATCTAACCATTCAAAATTATATCAAGAAACAAGCTTCTACAGCTTTACTCTGAAGCTGAATAATCATCAGTTCGAAGAAAAAAACCGCCATGCGGTACAAAAAAACTGTCCGTCTCTTCAGCAGTGTGTGTCCCGTGAAGCCGAATGTGCTAAGTTAGATTAATACACCCTAAAAATCAATGACAAAATCGAACTTCACAAATCATAAAAATGGGCCACGTTTTATTCAGAAACATCATATAAAGATTGTATAATAATCAAAATCGTATTGCAGCCGTAATAGTCCTAGCAGCAAACAAAAACATGAACAGAGATCTAGCAAACGTTGCAAAATTGTAAACGTAGGATTCAGTATGCTCTAGAGCCACCATTATTTTAGATTCACTCGCGAGATCCCGTTCATGTGCATTAGATTATAGATAATAAAGAAAGTATGAAAACACAAAAAGGTGACTTCTAATGGGGCTGCTGTCTTAATTTTGTCATGAGCTTGCAGTTAGATGCAAATGTATCACTTTTATGCAGGCTTTGAAGCGCATTGCATGTTTTTAATTTGTAGAGTGTTCTAGCAAGGAGTGTAATGCCGAGTCTAATTGATTATTCATTAAACATATATTTACTACAATGTAAGACTAATTATTGTAATTTTGTGACCGTTTTATTAACGACATATTGTGTAGGACTAGGCTTATTTATTGTAGGCAAAGAGCCGCTCTGAGGATTGATACTGTACCCTGAACGACATTAAATACAGTTTTATTTATTTTATCATAATTTATAAAGCATAGTATAATTGAACTAAGGTCTGTGTACACAGTTTGGTCTGACCCTTTTCAAATACCGGGCATCTAACTTGTTTACAAAATATACAAATTACCTTGTTTACAATTTAAAAGTTTATCAAACAATACCTCTACAAGTTCAGCGGCATCAATGTTTTAATTGTTATCGATGTCCACCGAAAGCTACAATCGTTTCTTTTGTTATGTGACCTGGATGCCATATAAAATTTGTTTCATCAATAACTACTAATATATATTGTTAATATGAAATCAGTTGGTGAACTCCCTTGTATGTCATTAGCTTTGAGCGTCAGCGTATCAATATTTTTAATCCTGTTCTTGTACATCTGTATCGTGGGTAGACAACATACAGAATACATCTTAGGACACGTGACATATTACGTTAAGATAAAAAAGAAACAGGGAAGATCCTGAAACGGATTCCTGAGGAACTTCACAAGTAGTGTGTACGTGTAATGTATCTGATTCTTGATTTACAGAATTAACGTACTATGTTCTGCCTGAAAAATAGATACTGAACCAATCAAAGGCTATATACCGTGTTCAACAGAGGGCACAACTGACATAATATAAAATGACAAACTATATCAACGGTCTTGGAGAGCTTGAAAAACATACCAAGAGCTTATTTTTCCCCTTTGACGCCTTCGATATTTTACAATCCCGCTGGATATGTTAATTGTGTTTTTCCTTTATTTTTTTTAATAGAGCGAGGGGATCACCAAGTTCAGCTAACGCAAATAGTCCAAAACACAAAAGAAACTAGGTGTAATATGAACCTAGGACCTTTATAGGACTGTGATCATTACATATGCAATCTAAAACCCATAAATGAAAAACTTTACAATTAATGTGTGGACACTGAATTTCACAAAAGTGGCTGTGTGACGTTGGAAATTTGGTCAAGGTGACTCATGTTCGAACTTCACCTTGGCCTGATAGAATGCTATGATGATGTGCAAGATGGAATCAGTAAAGATTGAAAACTTCCCAAGTCATCATGGCGACACCAAATTCACTAATGTGGCTCTGTGAACATGAAAGTGAATTATATGAAGGTCACTCATCTTCAAACTTGACCTAGCCCTTACAGAGGACCATAATCATGTGTTATATAAAAGCCCTAACTCAAAAGCTTTTGAGGTTGTCATGCACACACCAAATTAACTTATATGGCTCTGTGACTTTGGGATTAGGTCAAGGTCACCCATCTTTGAACTTGAGCTAGCCTTCATTGAGGACTAAAATCCTGTGCAATATGAATGTCCTAGCTCAAAACCTTCTCAACTCATAATGCAGATACTAAATTCACTAATGTGGCTGTGTGACCTTGGCAATTGGGTCAATGTAACCCATCTTACAACTTAAGGTAGCCGTTGTACAGGACTAAAATCCTGGGCAAAATGAAAGCCCTAGCTCTATAACGAAATTCACTAATATCGCTCTGTGACCTTGTGTCAAAGTCACCCGTAATCAAACCTGATCTATCCCTTCGAGGGGAATGTAACCTTGTGCAATATAAAAGCCCTAACTTAAAAGTTTCTTAAGTTATCATGCAAACACCAAATTAACTAATATGGCTCTGTGACGTAGGAAATTGGGTCAAAGTCATCCATGTTTAAACTTGAACTAGCTCTTACAAAGGAAAATATCCCTGTAAAATATGAAAGCCCTAGCTAAAAAGCTTCTCAAGTTATCATGCGGACACTAAATTCACTGATATGGCCCTGTGACCTTGGAAATTAGGTCAAGGTCACTCAACTTAGCCCTTAAGGTAGCCCTTTTAGAGGACTAACATCCTGTGCAATATGAAAGCCCTAGCTGAAAAACTTCTCAAGTTATTATGCGGAAACGATTCGGTCGGATGCACGCACAGACGGAAGGACGGACGGGACCTGCGATCACTGTAGATGACTCGCATTCCGCCGTCCCCTGATTAAGCACTGGTTTAACTGAAATTATTGAAGATGAACGACCAGTAAGAATTAGAAAAGAAGATTTGCTTGAAAGCAAATCTGTCTGTGTGCCTTCAAAAGTTGTAAATATTAAATGCTACAACTTTTATCCTTTGGAACTTCACATAACATTAAGCTTATGGCTGGATACAAATTTTAAAGTCCAAATGACCTTGACCTTTGACCTTTACAGGTCACATGTAAATTGCACAGTGTTACAATACCCACAATGTAAGCCCAACACAACCAAATCGGATGAAAAGTGACCAATTTATGGCAAGATGAAACTTTCAAAAGGCCAAATGCACTTTGGTCTTTTGAGGTTACACGTTCTTATAAAGATGTGCAGTGTTGCAATACATACAATTTGAGTCCTACATGATTAAAATTGGATGGAAATTGGCCAAGTTATGACTGGATGTAACTTTCGAGGTCACATGTTAGTTTTGAAATGTGCAGTGTTACAATAGCTACAATTTGAGCCCAATATGATCAAAATTGGATAAAAATTGACCAAGTTATGGCTAGAATAAAGCCACCATCGAAAGTGGCCTTTGACCCTGACATGACCTTTGACCTTGACATTTGAGATGACCTTTACCTTGCTATAATGGAACCCCTATACATTCAGAACCACATCTTCTATAGTATATAAGATATTGAAGGTTTAAAACTTTAATTAGCCCTCATTCGCTTAATTCTCAAAAGCATGACCTCTCATTATAAAAAGGCCAGACTTCATCTATAGAAGTATAATTGTGCCAAGTTTGGAGTGTCTACGTGTAACACTTTTCAAATGAAACGTCGGACAAATTTGCCTGTAAAGAAAGAAAGAAGAAAGAAAGAAAGAATTCCTAGAAAAACAATATGTCTGTGTTGGCACACAGACATAACAATAGAAGCGCCTTTAATTGTGCTTTAATTTTGTGGGCATTTCTGAAGCCCGTGTTCACGTGGCGCACGTGCACGAGGTTGCTTTCGCAACGAAGCTTTGTCTTTGGTATTTGTCATTATTGTTTTTCCAATTGCTGCACATAACTAGGCAACTGGTTTGCCTCACAGGTCAAACACAATACTTGACGATAATGAAATCCCAGGTAATACAGGAGATCAGATGATTGATGCATTGAAGTAGCAGAACATAGCAAAACAGAGTAAGCATGTTCATAAACTCTTTCACCGCCAAGTATGAGACTGTGTCAACAGCTTTACTCGGCACACCTCGTAGGTTGCGCCGAGGAAAGCTCTTGCTCTAGACCTATTTTTTGCTGAAACCGTCCCAAGTAGGAACTTGCTGGTACTTGAATGACAGGTCTTTGCATGAAATATTCGAAAATTTATGAGTTACAGTGACTTGACTCGATTCAACTAAAGTCGCTAATGACATGAAGGAGTTGAACACTGCTGCTGTTGCCTCCTTGCTATTTCAGCAGTATTGTTTGACTGTTTTGTACATACGAATGTTTTTAGTTAATTATAATGTTTACTAATAGCATTATTGACTAATCTTCAAACCGCAGACCAGTCAGATGTATTGACCAAAAGGCTTAGCACAGTGGTTTATCCCAGCAATGCGTATGATATGATTACCACGACTTCGGTACTTGTTTTATTGAAGTTTATTCCCTCTAGCGGCATAGAGTTTTGTTTCCAGTTTAGTTTTTCCTGAGGCAGTTATAACATTGTAACACAGCGTTTATTTAGTCTATATTTAGAATAAATTATTGTTGTGGATGGGCACATTTTATTTATAAATATTTCGAAGATTTTGGATAAAAGTAGGTGTATCATCATCAGGGTATTGTTTTGATGTGAATGTGTCAAACCATTGGATTGTTTAAAATACTTTTTGAATTGATTTGAAATTCGTGCCATTTTGTATTTTACTGAAAATTATCTATGTGGTTGCGCTCACGTGAACAACGGGCAGGTGATCCAAAATATAATGATAATAAAAGAGCAATTATTCCGGTATCAATTTTTTAAGGCAATGTATTTGTATTTCCTCAAATGTCAGCCGAATTCAATTAAAGTATTTAAGGTGCAGCCTCCTACCCAGGGCCGTCTATTTCCAATTTTCAGAACCTCCTACACTTGAGTGCAACTGCCTCAGTTCAAACAAGAAACCTATCTACAAGGAAGGGACAGAGTACTTTGTTCAGTATGATGTAATACACTGGGTGCCATTCATTTCCTTTGAGTTGCCCTTTTAAATTAATAAAAAAAAAATGTGCGAAGGCAAAGGGCTATATGCTCCTCGAAGAGCACAAGATGCGAAGGGACAGCTGCAATGAACAATTTTGTTCTCCTCTCCTATGCAGGCATTTGGTACAAACAAGACGCTTGATGAGATCCACAGTTTGTGTGTTCAGCGTGACACTGTATCATTTGTCTGAACGAAACAACCCAGGTGCTGCCGTGTCTGACGATCTTTGGACAAGAGCTCTTACTGAACTCAGGAGGGTGGGGTTACAATCAGTTTCAGGGATCGAACTTTCTAGCCGTAATTCACAGTTGATATGGATTAGGTTAAACATTTTTTTTTTCAAAAAATCAAATTTGTGTTGCAAAACTTTGCAAGTCACGCTCATCTGTTCAGGATCTGGCTTTGTGAAAGACATTTCTCCATTCTTTTTCAATGCCTTCAGCTGGAAACATAGTACCTTTTTTCGCAAGAGGGGTTAATATAGGAGAAGCCTACTCCCAAATTGCTGCTAGAAATAAAATAGGTTTAAACCTAGCTGGAAACAAGTGACTTTAATCTAGCGACAATTCCATGGGTCCAGAAAGTTGTAGCTCCGTAAATTTCATTTGGGAAATTTTAAAATTTTTTCACAAATTAATCAAAAGCAACTGGTGACAGAACCCACAGGAAATCAATCGGTTCTAGACTTTGTATTTCTTATGAATGATACTTTAAATGTCCTTGTTTTTACTCTTGCCCCCATACACTATCCTGCTCTCTTAAGCAACTGACCACTCCTAAAAAATTCGAAACTCTCATCAATATATGGCTTGTCCTTCCTGCATGTGTTCTTTATGTATTTTATATAAAAATAGAATTTTTTGTGACATATGTTGCCTGATCTTCCAAGAACTGGGAACCGTGGCGTAAATGTCAATGGATTGCCTTTAATGAACTGGTTTTATATAATCCACCCTAATTAGTGTGAATTTCTTCCATTTATTTCCATTCTTTCCATTTTAATCATCATCGAATAATTATTCCTCTGCGCTAATATTCTTTGTTTAATTATACTCGACACAAATAATAATAATGATGATGATGATGATAATAATAATGATAATAATAATAATAATAATAATAATAATAATAATAATAATAATAATAATAATAATAATAATAATAATAATAATAATAATAATAATGGTGATTATTTTCAAAATTATTATTATTATTATTATTAATTATTATTATTGTCGTCACCATATCTTAGCCTGGGGATAACTGGCAACAAACGTCTGATTTTTACAGGGCAAAGAGTTATTGGAATGCATGAAGCTGACCTGTCAGCACATGACGTATCCCTGTAGTTAAACCAATACGTTAAACCAGTGGGACTGTTTACTTTTTAATCTTTCACCGTGATTCTCCATTTATGTGATCACGTCTCTCTCTCTCTCTCTCTCTCTCTCTCTCTCTCTCTCTCTCTCTCTCTCTCTCTATCTCTCTCTCTCATCTTATTACTACTAACTAATCCATCCAGGTCCACTTATATCCCAATCGGGGAAGATACAGCACCTGATGCTAACACTTCAATTCAAGCTTTCTTCACTTTAGTCACTGTAAAACGCCTCTTTTGCAAGAACCTCTGTAGCTCTGAAACTGTTTTTGTTCAAGTTTAGGTTTTCGCCATTTTGAACTACATTTTCACAAAAACATGAAGCTGACTGGACAAGATAGTGTGTTCATATTGCATAAAAATAGGTCAAACACATGTGTCCCCAATGTTTGTTCCTAGTTCAGTGCTGCTGGCCGGCTGCCAGCCATCAGCTGGAATCTTGTTAGCCACTATCGGTGACAAGCAATTATATCTGTTGAATGTCAGGCCACATTCCCATAGAGTCACAAGAGACAAAGCACTTGGGAACAATTAAGCTAAAGCATATACGTTCAGAGCAAAGAAAAAAATTCACTCTTGTTAATCAATACGATCTATCATAATGCCATGCCCAAGGTCAATGGCATTCCTGCTGTATGTGTGGGATGTAATTCGCCCATCCCATGCCATTTGAGAGCTATTGACTCAGTTTCATTCTTTCCAGGAGAGGGTTAATGAGCACAGTCTTATGTTGGTACAAAGCCATTTAGACCTGGGGCCAGCTTAAAAAATATCTTTGTTTCCAGTAACACAAATTTTATGATGTCATAGCATTTGCGTTTTATTGAAGTTGAAGAACTGGCTTAATCTATTTGATTTGATCACTCCGTCAGGTAGGCCTAGGCGGGTCTGTTGTTAGACCAAGCGCTATAGGTAAGTGTGGGGTTTATTATTTTATGATTTAATTTTGGTAGGTCTAATCATGAATGTTAGGTGTAGTTTCATTATATTTGTGTAATGTGGGCTACATTATAACTAGGTCTATTAACAAAGGAGCATCATATTAGCTTTATTCCGTAATACATCAGTTCGGGATGTTTGTATTGGAAATGCAAACATGGTGCCGCCAGTTAGCAGAATGACTTGTCCGGGGATTAATGGCACCGAAACAAGCCTTGCGCTGGT
The DNA here is from genome assembly GCA_964020975.1 of Hermodice carunculata. NCBI lineage: Eukaryota > Metazoa > Annelida > Polychaeta > Eunicida > Amphinomidae > Hermodice > Hermodice carunculata. The sequence continues at coordinate 25,258,051 of OZ026616.1, read as the reverse complement.
TCCCCGCTGATGACCCGATTTTATAAAGGCTATATAATGCCTAAAACTTTCTTTTAAATTTCAAATTTTATGAATATGATTTGTTCCTTTTATAAATTAATTTGCTAATATGATTAGAACTGTGCAGTTTTTCAGTGAATAGTACAGAATAGGACTTTGCTCTTAGAACATCGGATTTGATAGTATTCAAACAGTACATGGGCTTTCAAAATTAGGTTTGTTAAGTTTCTCTTTGTATTCAATAGGACAGGGAGGAATCATTTTTGACACTCTGTGAAAAACATAAGAAGGAGAGAGGTTTTTTTCTTTACTTCTTTAGTGCCAAATTAAGGGTAAACAACCAATTTCCCCCATAAAAAAAAAAACAAATTAAGGTTTTAAATTAGATTCTGCGTTATTCAAGCTTACATAAAGTCAGTAGGAAGCAAACATTTTTTGCACCCTGTTGAATTTCCATACGGCACTTTTTGGTTATGTTTTCATGCCAGTAGGGAGGATTACCAGAAAGGAACATATTTTTATGGTTGGCCTCGGTGTCGGCTTGAAATCACAATAAACACAGACAGTGGCAATCACCCAGCAATGGCCCAGGATATGCACATGATGTCACTAACCCTGAGGTCAAAATTAAAAAGGCAGCTGAGACTAGAAAAGATAAGATTTGCTTCAGAGGAAATCTGTGTGTCTTGAAAATAAATAAAGTTTAAAATGATAACCAAATGTATCTTGACCACAATCTTTTCAAATTGAAACTTCCCTTCCCCTTTAATGGATTCAAAGTTGTGAACATTAAAATCTTCTGTGCGCCTAGTCGGCACAATTTTAAAATTTACTACTTGCATACTCATTTTATTGGACGGACCAATGCCACAAACCAATCACTTGATGTTGCTTTTGACACCTCTATCTACAATATGTATGAAGACATTTAACATTTGAAGTTCGGAAGTATGCTTAATTAGCATGAAATCAAATTGTACATTCTTTTATTTTCATTTTATTAGATGCAGAGGAAGGTTTGCTATTCAAACAACAAAGAGTCTAAGACTAGGTGCAAGATCGTTGTGACCCCCCCCCCCTCATGTACTGTAAATTGTTTATTTTCGCGTGTTTAAATTTTTCACGCTTTTTTTTTTTTTTGAAATTTCACTGTATTTTTAATTTCACTATTTTGGACATAATTCCTATTCAAACAATGTTAAAATATTATTTCACTGTGTTTTTATTTTACGGTTTTGTACCATCAGCGAAATAAGCGAAAATAAGAATACAGCGATATTAAAGCAATTTACAGTATTCAGTAATCTCCACTTAATTGATAACAAACAAATGGACAATTAACATAGAAGTGTTGATACTCCCAAAGGTCATACACGGTGCCCTTACTGGCCTCAGTGTGACCTGAATACACATTTTGCTGGCACTGTGCCACCGGCAGATTCCTTGGGTTCCCACTTTAAATCGGACTTCTTGTTTCAAAATGATTTCAGGAAATATGGTCTGTATATACATCAGCATAAAATTAATACATTTGCACTCCAGCTGTGCTCTAACGTAGCGCTATATGCATGGAGTTTGGGAATTATTACGCTTCATCGCTACGATGCCTGGTTGAGCGTAGCTAACCTTGCATCTCTCAATTACACAATAGGGAGTGTCACATAAGCAACCTCACAGAAATTGACTCTTTTACAATAAGTGACTCTCTTGGTCACACTTATTGAAGTCACTGTAAACATGTGTATTATTCAAATGCTTGATGCAAAGAGCTTTCATTCAAGTACCAGCAAGCCCAAATGGTAAGTGGTAGTGTCACTTGAAATTTTGTCTAAGATAACAGTATTCCTTAGCAAACTTTGAATTCATTGCTCACAGACTGCTTGAGTATAGCTCATGACTTCGTCCCTCGCTTAATGAAATTCAGGTTTCCGGTGCAGGTCCTCCGTACCTTTGCTTCTTTAGGGACAGGTAGTTTATACAATCATGTTATATGTTCACACTTGTTGCTGAGCCCTGGGGACAGTCCTATCATCTAATAGTCTGCCTTCTGTTGGTCTGTCTTCAGATTATTGGCTTGTTTGTCATTGACCATAATGGCATCCATGTCTGTCATTACATTAAAAGGTTTTCAACATCGAAATATGTGTGCAAGATTATCCAGACTTAAAGTATATTTCTTAGATGTGTAAATAGTTCGTCACTGTACCAAACAATTGGCTGGGAAATGGAATGGCAAACAAAATTGATATCTTTATTCGGTATCATTTTCAAACTTTTGTCCTTTTATAATTCACTTACCATAATTTTCAATGCGAAAGCTTTTGATCATTGTCTATCAGATGAGTACACAGCACAATCCACAGATTGGGAAGTGGAATGGCAACACTATCTAGAATAGTTAAGAGAATATTTAAGTTTTGAATTTTGTGTACTTCTCCATTTAAGTAAATTAAAATGTCAAACGTTCTGTTAATAACTCATACCCAGCCCTTCTCCTTTAATAGAAAAGGTAGCAATCAACAATCATATGTGTATTTGATTTAATATACAACCCAATACAAAACATTCCTGTGGGCTAAAGGCGTGTATTCCGATTCTATTCTGTGTTAAAGGAACATTCAATTCATTGAATAGTTTTGCAGCAAAAGTTACCAAATTTACAGGAGTAATTGAACTATACAGAACCATTTGCCCCCAGAAATCTCCTGTTTTAGACAGAGTCGTTTTAAACTTAGATAGATGCAAATTACAATGGAAACTAATGGAAATACACATTCCTAGCCCCCCTGCCTGCAGGGCCCTCTACTGAGAACGCACATGAACCAGCTAATCTTGACCTTACTAAACAGCTCTCACACCCCTAGTCTATTCGTGACGGGATTATCACATTACAGGCTTCTACCCAGAGATACAATGGTCTCTTTGGGTCTAGGGCTGGCCGATAAAGCCCCGGGCACAAAAATTATTCCCATGAAGCCTCATGGTCTGTAGTATTGTGATGGGGGTCACCTAGTTATTTGGGCCTGAGCAGTCTGTTAAATACAAACAATAAGATATTTGTTGAGAACCTAAGTTAATGCAAAGTTGCGGGAAGTTTTTCTCATTTGCTGTAAGACCAAGCCTTTTAAATCAGTCAATTGTACTATGGAGAGTAGGTTGCCTAAAAGGAAGGTTCTGACTATGCAACTTAATTGATTATGCACGCAAAATGATGGAGGTAGACAACATATTGGGGAAAGGTGGGGGTGCATGGCGCAAAGTCTGCAAGGTATTCAGTGAATTTTGTATAAATTGAAATTCCGTTTTGTTTGCATGCCCGAGGAGTCCTCAAGATACAGCCAATTTATTGAACTGGGATTGGCATCTCTATCTATAATAATTTTGAAGAAATTAAACATTTATGTCAAGATTTCAATTGCCTCTAATTTGCATTGTTCTGAAAATATTAAATTATTTTAAATCCGAAGACGGATTTCAATAATAGGCTTATGGCCCTGCAACAGGTCAGATTTCTAGCTATAGCAGTCTCCCAGAAAAGCTGCGCACAAGATGTAAGGTGGTGGAAAGAAAGAAAGATTTTTTAGGAAAGAGAATATCTGTATTGGCACACAGACATAAAAAGAAGAAAACGGGAATATATAAGTTTCAATTGGTATGTAGGCCAGCTCTTGTTGACTGGTGCCTAAGAGCAATGACCAGTAGAAACTGTTGATAGACTACACAGAACAGAGAAGAGTCATAAAAGCATTCCTTCCCCCGGCTGCACGTAGAACTTAACCCGGAAGTCCTTTCCCCATGGATTTGGCTTCTGCCTATTTACAAATTCTACTCAAAGAAGAAGATACAGTAAATACAGCTATTACCTGTCAAAAGGGCACATTAATGTATCAAACGTCCTGTTGTATAGTGGCCTGCAGTCACTTGCAATGGTACTGCAAATTCACTTATTTTTATTGTTTTCATTTTTGTTTTTTGCATTGCTAAATAATTCACAATGTGAGTAAACCGTCTCATCACTGAAGTACGACTGATTTTAAGACATGAAACAACAGTTTCGGTTAGCATTGGTTGGGCACCAAGATTTGACCTTTTGCATGCTCAACGTGTATCTACAACTCTTATTTATTTTTTTTCTTGTTACTTTTAAAATCAGTAAAAAACATCGAAGCAGACCTTATCTGACTACTAGGCAGTTGGGGGAGGGGGGGGGTTTAAATTGCTTGACCCTTACTTACCTAGGTCACAGAAAATCTCAGCTTCACTGATTTGACATAGCTTCAGGACCTTAAGGTTTACTCATATATATATTTATAACGAAGGGATGTGGGCAGGGGAATTTTTTTACATTGGAGGATGGTGGAAGCGTCATTCAATATTTGTCCGATCAGCTCACCAACAGGGAAGCAAAAATGACCCTCCATTACAAGGGAAGGTTATTCTACTGTTTACACCGTACGGAAGTGGCACCATTTTCTAACTGACCACGACTCAAGCAAATTAGAGAGAGAAATAATACGCAGTGATAGAGAGATTTTACTTGAAAGTGACATCCACATAAGGTCAGGTGTAGCATACTAAGTAGCACAAAGAACTTTAACAACAGAGGCAGGCATGTCACGTCACATGGTAGACATTGCAAAGCTTGACATGGACGTGTAGAAATGTGATCTGGAATTGAAGGCTCCTGTAACCACTCTCAAAGGCGTTAACCTAAGTAAAGTTAAAACCCTTTTCAGGTCTATTTGGGGAGGGAATAGAACAGCCACAGCAAGTAAACAGTTGTCTTAAAGGCAGTTTTGCCTCTCTTGACAAGGGTTTTAATTCCAAATATACTCTGACATTTGTAATGGATGAAGGGATTCTGATATCATATTGAAGATGCTTTAAGGTTTTAGTTTGACATCATTAATTCTAAAAAAAAAAACCTGCCTACCATAGTGAGTTTGGTCATCTTGAGATCGACAAAATCTACTTTAAGGTATGCAGCCACCATCTCTGCTTTTTAAATGTACAAAGGTGTCATCGCGCATACAAAAACGCATAACTTTAACTGGAAATTTATTCAACACTAAGTGGAAAGGTAGGGCTGTCACTCCCTAACGGGCCATTTCTAACAAACTGCTATCAGAAGTGGTCCCTATCCTGAGAAGGAAAATGGCAATAGATGTGTCATAGGCATATGTACAGCAACAAGCATGAATGCTGTGCCTTGTGTAGTCAAATTGCTGAAACCATTGCTCGCAGTTGCTGGATGAATTTCTTAAGACACCCAGTAGTGCAGTTTTTAAAATCACAAAAGAAATGAATATGTCAGCCAGCCAACGGAGATCATAATCAAAGGGTTAAAGAGTCATAAAATTACAATTACCTCTTACCACAGTTTCCCTTTATTGCCCATGTTGGGAGATTTAATCAGGGATTGCATATCATAGCAACACTACATAGCGGATCAGAGAAATTAGGACAAATCTTTTTTTGCTGCACTACAAACCCACAAATGCTCAGTGCATGAAGAATCAAGGTTCACATCCTTCTTCCTTGTTTATTGCTGGAACCCTGCTTTGACCATGGGCACCCTGATGGTGCTCTGATCGATATCAATCGGTAAGGACTGTGTCGCACATTCTTCCAATAGCTTTACCAGGGCCATGCCCATATCAGCAACAATACTAGAAAGGTTAAAGTACGATATGAAAGAAAGATACTGCAATCAAAGAACAGGAAAAAAAAACTTTTTAAAAAGGCTGCAGTAACTACATGGCATGTTCATGGAGTACAACCAATCTGAGATAGAGTAACCAGAAACCGAGGCACAGGGGTAACTTTTGCAAGTACAGGATCCACATTATCCCAAAAAGCATCAGAAATGCCATTTTCGTCGTGATACAATGCACCAAATCGAGATATATAAGTACATAACACTGATATGAAGTAACCTTTTATATCCTCGGCGACTCGAGACAGAGGGCTCAGTTGAAGCAAGAGAGAATATGCCTCTTTAAGATCCTGAAAAGGCTGTAACCAGTTAACTTCCATATCAAACATCAAATGTCCGGCCATCAATGGGCTGGTCATGCAGAGCAACTCAGGGCAGCCCATACTTAGGCTGTATCGGATCTTGGCGAACAGCCTCACCAGGTTTGTTAATGCAGTCAAATGCCTGACACACAGGCACTCCGAGTCATCTTTCACTTTTTTTGTTTGGAAACGTCAGTAGAACCCTAACAGCTTGTGAGGAACATAAAACTAGCCATGACCAAGGGACCACCAAAGGTTGACCCAAATGAGGCTGCATTTTCTACAGGTATGCACGATATGCTAGTTATCGATTGCTTAAGCCGTGCAGTTTGTAAAAATGCAGCACAATACGTCACTGACCATAGAGAGGGAAATTATTGTTATAAATCAGGACTTCAAGTTCTAAGCTGCACTTCCATGGTAAAACCTAAACAAAGTTAGTTGTCTTTTCTTGACGAACGCAGGTGGTATGTGCAAGACATGTCACTTCAATTCTGGGTACAAGCTTATAAAAACAATGTTCCCATTCTCGATCTAGCACCTGAAAACTCTACACAGATGAAGTTCGGAGTGAGTCAGCAGGGCAACCATTTTTGTATAAGTAAACATAAAATCAGTTCATGAAAAATTTAAAAAGCTAGGGTCTCTGCGATTATTGAAATATAAAATGTGTGCGTGCTCTGAAAAGTGTGCTTCTTGCTTATCACATGGAATCCAAATATGCATTTACCGGCAAATACCCTCGTGACTGAGACGCCGAGGAACACTGCTCGACATCATTGCACAAATTTCAGAGTTCTGAGATCGGAAACTCATCACATATAAGTAAAGATTAAGAAGTAATAATGACAATGTTTTTGCCCACCCTATCGACAATAGGAACATATTGATAATAGGTACATCAACCATACCAGAAAAATGTGATTCATCCCATGCATATCCAATTGCCAACAGCTAATACCTGGTTCCATTTGTTTTCGGAAAAGTCTCACTCCCTAATTGGACATCATGATCAGATGTGCTGACCGAAGTACATGTTCACTGAGTGAAAGACCTGCCACAGAACTCGATTTCAAAATGTGATAATCTGGACTTGAAGCTGACAGACTGGAGTTTTATGTCAACATTATATAGACAGCTGTGGAACCAAGATCGAGTCTCACAGGCTGTAATGACAAGCTTGTTTCTACAATGCAGCTTTGCTTCCACATAGTGCTGAAAACACTTTGAGACTATGCAGCGCACGTGACAGGTGGACAAATAAAATTGAGTGGTGTATTTTGTCCTAGTATATGCTGTATTAATACGTCTCATAAATCAGCCCGCGAATCGTATGGTCACAACAGAAGGTTGACTGAGTGCAATAAATGTACTCAAAAGCATATTATTGATGGTTTCCAGCACGCTAGATGGTGTACGCGGCTGTTCTGAAATTTGACATTTATAGTTACCATTTTAGGTACCACGTTGCGGCCACACTTGGTCCACGGGAATATTTTGTTTGTAGATGTGTGGCAGGTGAATAATAATTTAGGCAGGCTACAAGAAAGTAACAGTATACCATAGTATTATAGTCAATGTTTCATTACAGAACGACTTGTATTTTATGAGATGAGGCCCGCACTCTGTGCTCTGGTCTTGCATTTCTCTTCCGCTGTAGTGTACTCCAGTATAGATGTCTGGTTCAAGAGGGGCAGGACATATACACCGCCTACAGTGGCCGGAAACAAGCTGTTAGTGTCGATATGTACCCTCACAAATGCCACTTGCACCAAGTTCTGAAGAAACTGTTACTTTTGACCAGATGTTTACCGACCTGGCAGCACAACTTTGTGTAGCCCTATATCTACGCTAATTGAGAAACGATTTACTACGGTTTTTACCAAACCAACTGATGCTGACAAGCTCAACTTGAGCTGTAGCCTCTTAAAACTGGCCAAACCTTGCTGATGGGCAAATGTCATCTGCTTCAATGTGTATGAATTATTTCTATATTCAGGGAAAGCCAGTTGACAGAATTGCACATGTGACCCATCAAGAAAATAGGACTCAGGTCAACAGCATTCCTTGGTGTGGAATAGGTGCAATTTTATAGGGAATATGAACAGATAAAACCTATGTTCTAGTCAGTAGTGACCATATCGCAAGGTGATGCTACTTAAAAGCCTTGTAGGTAAACATAGCAAGCGTTCATTGTTGAACTTCCTTGCGAATCTTATGATTTTCTATGTGAACATTCAATTCCACAGTTTGCAAAAGATGAAAACTGGTTTACCAAAATTGCGAGCGACATTGTATGACGTTGGCCATGTTTTGGAAGGCAGTATTACTTTTATATTAGGTGTCCTTCCTATGATTATTCTAAAATCATTATCATGAATGTTATTATTCTTAATGCCATAATCAATATTGATTTTGTCACTGTCGTATAGCTGTTGCTCGTAATAAATGCTACAGGTTCATTTTGGCCTAGGTTATCTTGATGCTACATTGACGTATCTTTGCATGTTCTCTGCTAACAATTATGCTGGTGGCTTATGTATTCAACTCTTTCTGCAAGCCAATCATAAGAGGATAGGTGGTAAATGCAAACTCGTCTCTCTATTTTCACTTCTTGCTCTCTCTCTCTCTCTCTCTCTCTCTCTCTCTCTCTCTCTCTCTCTCTCTCTCTCTCTCTCTCTCTCTCTCTCTCTCTCTGAAATCCTTTGCCTTCCAAATTATATGCACTTTACTATCTCATTTACATAAGGCCTGTTATGTGATTTGCACTGTTTTCGCAGATGTCGACAGTGGGTGTGAATGCAGGAGGGAAGAGATGTAAATACATGAATATGGATGCAAAAGTTGCACATTCCATTAGCACCTGTCGCTGTAACCAGACGTTCTGTATCCAATTAATAATAATAATATATATATATATATATATATATATATATATATGTGTGTGTATGTGTGTGTGTGTGTGTGTGTGTGTGTGTGTGTGTGTGTGTGTGTGTGTGATCCCGCAACATCATTTATCGCCCTCAGTTGTTACACTGAAACGTACTGGCACACTAATTGTGGAATTTGGTTGATCTCTGAAGCTAACTACTGCCAATATCAGAATATTATTAAAGAATATCAGCATGGTGTTTGGTTAAATTGCCATTTATATAGCTGGCTCTGACCCTTGGAAGATAATTATTCTGGTACGTTTTCTGCAAGTTTACATTTGTTTCACATGTTTTGTTGTTCCTATGCGAAAAGAGCATTACCAATAAGGTTATGTTTTTCATTGAATCACGGGGCTAATGTGATGAGATCAACTGAGTTTTTCAACCTGCATCAAATGTGTCAGTAGGTGGTCAACACAGTATCGTGTGTTTTCTCATGGTCACGTTCCTCCTGCCGCACTATTTGGTTTTGTCACATCTAAAAAACAAATCTTCTACTTTCATTTTGAGTTGTAATTTTGGTATCGGTATTGGTCAGGTTATTTCCAGTGTTTAACTGTTGACCAACATGAGCAATATGTTTTTAATAGTTCATCTGCATCAAGCTGACAAAGTTTCTGTATGTTCACTTAGTGCAACAACTAAAACAATATCAATTCGTCGCCTGATAAATCGTAATATCTAGAGGACTCAGTGGTGGTCAGTTCAGGCTTGACAATGTTTTTGGTGGGTATAAACAACTCACGAAGAAAGGTTTAACCGACAGAAGTGTGCAAGATTACAAAGGTGTGGTTTATTTGCAAAAAGAAACAAATCTTTTGATGACTGCGTAATTCAATCAGATGGCGGCATGTATTTTACTTGTCCATTAAGCACTGGGTCACAGTATTCTCATAAAGTTTGAATAATGAAACGTGAGACTTCTGATTCCTTCCTTAGTTGTAGATGAACGCAATTCTGCCGGAAAATCACCAGATGTTTGCTTCTAGTGCTCTCCTCGCTAGCTGAAGGACACGCTGGGTTAATGAAGTATCTATTGATTCAAAGTCATCTTGAATGCTGTGAAATTTGATCTTGTATTTAATCATTAGGCTTTTATTCTCGAAATTATCAAAGGTTCAGTGAGCCACGTTTGACTTTATTCTATTCCGTCAATTTCTCTCTCAAAAAAAAAAACGTCAGACGTCAATGGAAAGAGAGGAGTCAGATTCCGTGTGGCTGACACAGGTTTGTCAGGAGAGCCAGTCAGACCTAACAATTTTCTATAGTAGTTCTAGATTAAATGCCATAGAAACAAGGAAAAACTGAATTCACACGGAGCTCAAATGGCAAAAGTAGCCTTAGCCTTGGACATATGTCTCACATTACAGAATTTTTTATCAAGAACAGTAAAACATAACGAAAAAAATGGTAAAACGTTAACAAGAAAACCTCATAATAATGAATAAAAAAAACAACAACTAAAAACAAAACCTGGTGGAATACACTAAAACCTTTTGTGTTCAGTCCAGCAGCAGCATGTTCCCAGCACTCAATTAGGGAGACAGAGTACGTGATTGGCAATGATAGGTCAAAAGCAAATGCATTAAAGTACTTTTTCCTCAGCAAGCTGGGATCAGCAACACCAATGCAGGAGTCTCACAGTTGCACTAACTGAATACCAACCTCAAATATCAATTTGCAGCCATTCCGGGTCTCTGGAAATAGTGAAATCATTAAATGCAACAGTAAGATCCGATGGTATAAGGTCGTGTGTGTTAAAGAAGGCTTCCTGTAGTGATTCTAGTTCCTTATCTGAATTATTTAATGTAAGCCTTGCCTGTGCACAATATCCGGTCGCATGGGAGGAGGCCAACATCACGCGTACTTATAAAAAGCATACAACCCATGTGGAAATTATGAGCCTATATCTTTATTCGACATGATAGAAAAGGTGGCGTAAAAGGCTAATCTTCATGTATGTATTCAATTTGTATTGCCACAGCAATGTTAATATTTGATATCAGTTGGGTTTTCCAGTGGGAAATTCCAGGGTTGACCAGTTCCCTAATCTGCAACATGTGTTTGCAAAAGCTTGGGAAGTGCAGGAAGAAGTACATGCTATATACCGTGATCAAGCCCAAGCTTGCAAAAGAGTATGCGTTAAGGCTTTATGTTAAAATTAATATATTTCTCTGTTTAATCTGAATTTATGACATTGTGAATGTTGTTGGACTGAAAGTTCTACTATATGCAGGCGATATCACGCTAGAGCTAGCTTGCCGAACCAAAACAGTACGGCACTTAAATTATAACTTACACTGTATCAGGTAATGAATTCGATTCAACAAACTTCAAATTGAATCATGGTCATCCTTTGCAAAACGACAGCACGATTTTACTCGCAAAGTATCTGCTATCATAGTGGCATGCTAACAGCAAAGAAAAATGTATGGGTCTCAATGCTCATAATGCTTTGCGCTGACCATCATATATTGTGCATGTCATTAGAAAAGTACACAATCAGTTCTGCTTAGTTACCAATTTTAGGTCAAAAGAACCACTCTCGAAGCTACAGTAGCACCTCCAACTAAGACCACTGCCGTAAAGAGATTATTTCGATATTAAGACCACCAATTTACAGTCCCATTATTTGTTTATCTTTAACGAGATTCTATTCCTATTAAGGCCACTGTCATATTAAGACCTTTTGAAGTTCCTAGGGTTACTTTATACGGAGATTTCATTGTATTTCCTTTTCTTTATGTGGACCCATTTTAGGATATGCTTATGTTGTATTCATGTGACTGTTTGCCCACGGACAATAACTACTTCGAGAAGGTGTTCCACTTTGTGCCATTTAATTATCGTGTATTACACCAAATGCAAAACATCTACTGAAGGTTAATTATCGTTACCAAAATGTCCATGTGTTTACACAGGCAAATTTATAGCAATACAGGTATTATATGTTTAACCCTTAAAAGGCCTTATTATTGTAGTGAATCAACAGCTTTCTTTCATTTGCACACTGGACACATAGCGCCCAGAATGTGCCGAGGAGAGCTATGAAATATTGGCATGTTATCCTGTAAGTCTTCTATGAAATATTCGTTGAAGTATTTTGACAGAGGACAATATTTATTAAATGGATAAAGCTGACGACTTTGGAAAGTAGCGGTCGCTTTAGACCAGTTTGACGTCACATGGCGCCTGATTGCTCCCAAGGGATGACAATCTGACGTAGACAACCATCCCACTCCTTCAAAACCAACACGCGACATCGAACCAAGGACTCGCCTGACAACTGCATGTGTATAACAAGAGAGATCTGTGACAACCTGGGCGTTTCGCCGAAAGGATAAAACGACAGTCATGTGATAATTTGTGCCTGCACCTTTGATTCTTCTTCTGTTCAAGTCGAACCATGTGTCTGTTTATATTTTCATTTCTTAGTTTTTCATCCTTTCATTCATTCACATTGATAGCTCCTTTAAACATACCAACGAAGTTAATCCGTGTAAAAAAGGGAGGCAGGAGATTTTCACATGATATAACTTTATTTTCGTTGGATCCAGGTGTATAAAGTTACATTTCCGGTGTCCGCATTTTCAGGCAAGTGCACCTGTTGGAAGGGACATATTTGCCTTGGTGAACTTTATTCTACTCTCTGCGCCCAACACAAGAGCTGCGTTTCAATTTTTCTGCCAATCCTCGATTGTTTGTACTGTTTATACGTACAGCTACCAATGTTGTCAGTCAGAAAAGGTTCGTTGCATCTTAAAAGTGCAGATACATACGGGGCTGAACGTCAGGGGTGAATTTTTATCAAAATTGATCAATAGTGTTCTTTTAGTTAATTCTCTTTTATTCCACCATGATTTTTTCCCGTTTACATGTTTAAAACTTGTCCTTCATTGTTTATTCATAAGAGCGTCTGTGTGGATTGAACACGTGATGACTACACGAGACTCACACCTAAACCTGTGAATATGTATTTCCTGTTCCACACTGCAACGCTGCACGGGTGAGAAAGTAGTGTACCGAAAGTTGTGCTATATGTGTAATCATGGATAGTATGCTGTTCATAGGATAATGAAGTTTAACTGGTGAATGAGAAGCACAACATAAAGGGTTCAGTGGGTTCGTCACTTTCAAACAGCTTTGTTTGCATGCTCAGCGCACCTCTGGACCATGTTTTGGCAACAACTACAAACGTACCAGTAGATAAATTAAAGGTCTTTTCATGAAGAATTTGACCCTGGATAACCCTTGAATTATGATAATTGACTTTTTGTGTTTTATACACAAAGATGTCGTAGGTTTGAAAGACAAGACACCACATTGTGCACTATGCGTAGTCTCCTCTCCGGAGCTGTGGCTATCAAATATTTCCAAGCAACTTTGGGAAACCGTGTAGTTAGATTGCACAAGGCAATGGGTGATGAATGGGAGGGACAACAGCAAAGCAGCAGGAGGAAGAGCGGGAGCAGGACAAGGAGCAGGATGAAAAACAGAGATGGAGATGTAGCAAGAACACGGGCAGGAGAAAAAATAAAACAGGACCAGGACCAGTAAAGGAGCAAGGGCAGGGGCAGGGGCAGGGGCAGGAGGAAGAACAGACTCATATGAAGGAGGAAGAGAGGAAGCGAGGAATGAGAAGCAGAGGGCGCAAGATGAAAAGTAGGCCTAGAGAAATGAGGAGGAGAGGAAGCGAGGGAAGAGAAGCCGAAGGATGAACAGCAGTGGCAGGAGGAAGAACAGGCCTAGGAGACGGAGGAGGGGAGGAAGCGAGAGAAACGAAGCAGGGAAAGGAGCAAGATCAGGGGCAAGAGGACCAGGAGCAGAAGTAAGAATTGGAACAGGAAGAATAGCAGGGACAGGAACAAGACATGATCAATGGGGAAAAGATGAGAGAGATTGGTAGGAGCGAGGAGAAAAGCAGGAGCAAGAGGACAAGCATGCAAACAAAATCACGATAACAAGAGAAAGAAGAAGAAAAGAAGGGCCAGCTAAAGCAAGAAAGGGTTTTTATTGGTTAAAAGCTGGTAGGTTTTATGCAGCTTTGCCTCTTCTGTAGCATGGCGCGTGATGTTCTTATGCCTCTTGCTTTGTAAATAAAGACTTAAACAACTCTTACCTGCCAACAGGGATTTTACAGATATAATGAATATTCACAGAAAACTTAAAATGATGGAACATACAATTTGTATTTGTTATTTCAGTTAAAAGTAGCCAGTAGGTTGGACAATTATTGATGCAGCACATTACCGGCAGTTTGGCGACATGGACCACGCAGAAAAGCATTGTGATTACAACAGTCACCACACAAAAATCGGGAAACGCAAACACCTCACCCACAATTAAAATATGTGACTTTTTTGTTATATCCCCCCACCCCCCTTAAAACTAGAAACCATTTATGTCAGCAGCAACACAGGCTGGTTAGGGTTAACACTTTCACTATCAACTACTGATAAAGTCGAAGTACACGGAATTAAAATGAACATTTCATGAATTATCAAATGGACTATGTCAATATACTCTTTGTAAAAAGGTATTTAATTCAACTACCAGTATGCCTGTAATCCCATAGAATATAATAGTCCAGGTTAAAAGCTTTCCTAGGCTCGCTTTGGGTGCCCAAAGCGAGCCCAGAAAATCTGTTGACTCAGTCCAAAGCTTGGTACTGAAAGAGTTAAACGCTGTACAAAGAACTGTATATGTGACTAGAGTACGGCGCACTTACGGTCAGACAATAGATACTTTGCTTAATGGCTGGCTCCTTATGATAAACCTATCATACGTTGATAAGAACATGTACATTCTAATGACACACGAACAGAACACAAGTCCAGGTCAACACAAAAATGGGCCTACGTGTCCAGTTGCAGAAATCTCGTGCAGGTGAGCTGTTAGCATGTAGTGATTTTGATGCTCTGCTGAGATACTGCTGTTGCCACTTTGCTAATATCAACGAATGCAAGGTAAATTTGATATCACAATTTGACACACAGGGGCAACCAGCAGAATGGTTGTCATCATATTCTGGTCAATACGAACCCATTCATACTTACCGGCAAAGTCACTGTCCACCGAAAATACCGATTAGGGTTAGAACGGATTAAATTAAAATCGCCCCCCCCCCCCCGCTGTTTTCCTGCTTTAAACATCTTCGCACGTAATCTAAATATCAAAAGATTCGTCACAATCCGTTCTCTCGATCCCTGCCAAATTATTGAGTTGTCGGACGTATTTTAGCCCACTTGGACCGCTTTATTCCTCGCAAAGCGTCTCGATTCCAAATGAGCCACTTTAAATTTTGAACACCTGCCAAGCTAACTGCTCCTGTTATGAGTGTGGTGCATCTGATGAAGATGTGCAAAACTTGTAGCATTTTAAATCATGGTATTTAGGGACATTTCACGTTTTGAAAGTTGAGTATCACCCGAAGTCACTATCAGATATATACACAATTCCAAATTCTTCGCTACGCTCCGCTCGTTCATGATCTCAGATCTCCAGTTGTGATAAAAATGATATACAAGTGCAACCATGTTATGATTTATTTATTATATGGTTAGGCCTATTTCATGGGCATTAAACGGGGTTCAATACTTGGAATTTTTGTCAGGGATATACTGAATAAATACACAACTTTAACAAGGAAAATTCTCACATTTGACTGATTTTAATGGTCCGTTTAATTATAGAAACATGTCCCTTTGATGGTAGACCTCATAGCCGCCATGGCTCTGATTATTATAGGCCTAGGCCTAATTGCCCTTCAGCTCCACTTACAATTTTCATGTTTTAATCAGAATCACTGTCATATATGATTCTTCTACATTTCTTCTGAGGAGGTGAATTGACAGTATTTATTGTGATCTGAAAAGTTCCACCAGTTATCTGAGCATTTGCAAATAATTGCATGTGTTGCAGTACTCCTTTACGGCTTGCTACACATCGGTAGTATGGGCATCTATGATACGTTGAGAATTATCATTTTCACTGACAAATCTTGCCTGCGAAACAGAACACATGGATTGAGATGCGTCATTATTCCCTGACTCGGAATTTGGCCTAGGCCTACTCAGTTTGCAATGGTAGCAAAGTTTGGCTTTGACCGGATTTTTTTTGTAGGCTCTACTCCATCTAACATGTTTGATATAGCCTGTTGCCTTTCGTGAGACAATTCAGAATAGCTGTTTATACTTTGAATGTTGTGTCCTGAGAGCTGTACAATGTTAGTATCAGGTACATTTCTAATAATTCTATCTTTTAGGTCCTAGATCATGGTTTTCCGTCCGGAATGATTTGTCACTTTCTTACTTCCTTCGACAGCAATGCCTGCTTTCTGAAACATGCGTTTCATCAGTCCATTCAAAGTATTGACACCCATTGGTTGAGTCAAATACCATTATGAGTGTGACTCACACCGTTTTGATCGATTCATGCCAAGATAAAAGGGTGAATCAGGTGAAAGCATATTCGTGGGTCTCATGGTGGTATACAGTTTATACATAGGAAAAGGGTCACGTGGGTCATTTGGGTCCTTTAGTAGTAGCAAACATCTTTGGATTGACGGGCCTAATTCCTCGAACGTCAGCACCGCTCCTTGTTTTAGTTTGACGCTCGTTGTACTCGCACTCTGTACCGTCTGATGCATTAGGCCTACACAGGGTGACATCACCCCATCGTAAATCTCGATGTTCTTTGCATCCTCTCACTCAGGCCAAAGTGGCGATTACAATGCCACCACCCAGCATTCAACAGTGATTCACCATTATCCATACCCAAAACTTTACGTTCATACAAGAGTTCAAGTTCTGTAGGCGAGACAGCACGCGCCGCATTATTTAGGCCTGTTACCTTTTCCTTGAGTTTTCAGTTCTTTTTTGTTTGCTTTACAATGCTTTCCTCGCACACTCGAACTCAGGGTCAGTAGTAATGCTCCAGCCATATTTCTTCTCCCGTAAATATCTGTCTATGCTGCAAAATTTAGATCTGAGGCTGGCTTGTTCATGTTCTGTACCGTCTTCCTGGCAGCAATGACGAACTCCCCAAGCAAAGCGTCAAGTTCATTCGGTGAGATAATAGTAAAACCAGCCAAGTGGAGGAGACGAGTCAACAGACTGGCCTCGTTCCCGCGGCGGATCACTCCGAGTGCTTGCACGAGGAGTGATCCGCCGCGGGAACGAGACCAGTCTGCTGACGAGTCTCCTCCACGCGGCTGGTTTTACTTTTATCCAGTAATTATAGCTGTAATTATATTTTCATCGTTAAATACAAAAAAAAAAAAAAAAAAAAAAAACAAACAAACAAACAAACAAACAAAAAAACACACAATTAAAAACAGTTTCAACGTTTATTTCATCAAACAAGGCTTTGCATAGTTTTGCGTATGAATAACTGTAACGCAGGGTCCAGTAATTGGGTCATTTGAAAACTACATGCTTGACGTGCGCCTACTACAAGAATTTAGAAGGAAAGTAGTTCTCAGTGACCTTTGCACTGTGGTGATACGGATTGACCTTTGCACTGTGGTGATATGGACAGGGTTATCACCCAGTCTGTATCTTCCACCTTTTCTGGATGATACAGCTATAATTACTGGATAAATCCTGAGGCTCGCGTAGTTCTAGGCGTGAAAGCAGAAACTGAGTCAGTAGAGTGACATCAGTGTCGGCTTTTCGTGCGGTATTGCTATTCTGCAGGCCCTTGACAAAGTCACTGACCGATTTATCCATTGGAGCAAACCTTGCTCAACACCACTGGTCGGCAACATTTCCAGAATTTCAGTAGCGCTCGCCTATGCCGCCATCTTGTTGTCGTCTGCAAGGATGCCACGATAAATACGGACCACAAACGCAAATACCCGAAAGGATGCGTATATCACGTATATCATTATTTTCACGTATATCGTCTTTTTTCAGGGACTTCGACTTTGCATATATATTTGGTGAATATACCAAAAATACATAAACCTGTTATTTCACTAAAATAGGCCTAACCATTTAATATATATATATATATATATATATTATATATAGACTAATCAAATGCTGTCACCAGAATGCCAGCGAAGAGCAAGTCATCTTTGGTTACAAGAAAACCATCTAAGTCTTCAATGGCAGGCTGGAGGAAATCACTGACATGACACTAATCCACATTCTTATTGTTTCACACTGTGGTTATAAAATGCAAAATGTTGTCAAAACTGTCACTGTGGACTGGAAGACTATTATGTTTTGTGCACAGTGCAGGCTTCTACCCAAAAGTCCAGGGGCCTCTTAGCAGACCAAGACAGCTCCAGGCAGCGTTACAACAGTGGCAATGATTCGGTATACAAATGCAAGACTTTTATAGAAACACAAAACTAGCAGCGTTAGGATGGGACATGCAATCATTTGGGTCTCAGACTCCTCTTCAGAATTAACAGTAAAAAGTTTACTATATTTCATTGAGAACCTAAGTTCTTGCACAGTGTCGGGAGTGTTTTTCCTCAATTTGCTGCAAGACCTAAACCTTTCAAAGCTGTAAATTGCACTATGAAAACGGTGAGTTTCCTAGGAGTCAGGTTTTGACAGTGCAAGCTAGCTTTTATGCATGCAAAATGGTTGCATACCATAATGGAGGTAGATAACAGTAACCATACCAGCTGGTACATGTTGTGGTAGAAGGGGGTGTGTATTATGGGGGAAATTCGATGAATATGACATAAATTGAAAATTGAAATACCTCAATTTTTATTGGCATGCCATAGGAATTGTCCATGACACAAACCCATATTACAAATTTTATTCATGCACAGAAACGGTGATAACACAATATTGACACGTCGATTCGAAGTTTTAAAGTCAGACAATGAGGTAACTGCGAGGTTTTTTTAAAATTTGTTTTTGGTTTTTATTTATTTATTTTTTATTATTTTTTTTTGCCAATTACGGATTAAAAACGACTATATTTTTGTGTGTCGCAATTTTAAAATCTTCAACGGTAAGCTACATTTATTTCAGTCAAGGTGATCACATCAAGTTCATTTTATTGGACCAGGTCATGTTATTCATCCAGTTCATTTTGACCATAAAAGCCATAATTTTTTTTACATGTTTCACATTTGGGCCAGGCCCTGAGTTTTTGGTGCACATCGCAGGCAATTAAAAACAAGCCCAGTGCTCTTATATAACTGCGTTAATCACAGGATATTTGAGAAATAGTCCAAAAGGAACGGAAATTTCGAATTTGTGCATGAAAAATTTTCCTAAACAGTTGTAAGTAGTTTTTCGTAAATTAAAAACACCAATGGCTGTCCTATTCTGGTCTACAGTATTGCCCACACGTAAACGTTAAATCACATATTTTCAAACATATTGCTGAAATGGCGTGACAAAGTAGTGTTACCTGAATCGAGAGGTTTTTGAACGACAGGAATTCAGTACAGAGCACCCCTGCGCAAACATACTTATGACGTATCAAAGATCTTATATTGACACATCATAGATAGTAAACGGGAAAATAAGTACGTATAACAAATCATTTTCTGTAATGTATCGCGTGATCATCTAATAACATTACAAGCAACTGTAAATATAACCACTTTAACTAATGAATGTATACTATGTATCAACCAGGGGAAAAGGATGAAAATATGTACTCCTAAACCTCGTGGAATTTATTTGCATAAGAGCCTTAACCGTTTTTGACGAATACTGAAGTTCATCTAAAGATGTAGCAAAATTACTGGCCCTGTTCATATTACAATAAGTTAAACATAGGCCTGAGAAAACATGGGAAAGATTTAAAACAAAACACAAAAAGAACAAAAAAGTAAAACAAACAAAAAACAAAACAAAAAAAAAACAAAAAACAAAAACAAAACAAAAAACACAAAAAACCAAAAACAAACAAAAAAAAAACAAAAAAACAAAAAACAAACAAAAAACAAAAAAAAAACCAAAAAAATAAACCCTCTAAAGATAAAACATTAAAAATAAAAAATTAAATTAAATTAAACTAGTTGAGGGACATTCGACTGCGAAAGAAAGAATAAAGGGTCAATTACTGACTCTTGTGGTACCTAAAATACATCATTCTCTGAATAAAAACATAGCCACCGTACTGTATATACCATAATCTGCCTGTCAAATAATTTCCAATCAATCAGGTGATAGAAATCTTACGCCGTAAAACTTTGGCGTGCAATTGGGCAGTCTACAGTGTTAAATACCTTTGATATATCAAGACCAATACAAACAGCATATTCAGAATTATAGAGAGCTGAAGATACCTCGTTTTTTTGGAAAGGTTATAGGGAGAAATGTAAGACAATGTTCAGGACAACCACCAAATTGAAATTTGGTGAGAATAACATGTTTTGGTGTATTTTGACGGCCAAAAATCAGAAAAGAAAGACCGGTCATCGGAGTAAAGGATATAGTTGACATGAGCCAGGTGAAGTTCCGTTGGGACAGTTTCAGAAGAATAACAAACTGCAACTAGAAAAAAAATTTGCTGCATAGAAAATCAGTGTGTGTGTGTGTCTTCACAGCATATTGGTATGGCATGCACAGTTATTCCATAACACAGGAGTAGAAGTTGGAATAGTATCTCTATCTATTGTAGCTTTGAAGTTATTCAAGATTTTAAGTTTGTAATCGTGCTACATGGCATAATTTAAATTGATACAACTTTTGTTTTTAATCCATTAGGTGCGCAGTGGTCAACAAGCCCCTAGTAGAAGTTGGAATGACATCTCTATCTAATATAGTGTTGAAGATATTCAAGAATGAAAATTCCGAATAGTGCTAATTAGCATAATCTAAATTGCCACAAAGTTTATTTTAGATTCATTACATGTGCAATGGTCAATAAACCCCGAGTAGAAATTAAAATCACATGTCTATCTACAATAGCTTTGAAGATATTTAAGATCTAAAATTTCAAATGCTGCTAATTAGCATAATTTTAATTGCTACAACTTTTGTTTTAAATTTATTAGATGCTGAATGGTCAATAACTCCCTCGTAGAAGTTAGAATGACATCTCTATCTATTATACTTTGAAGATATTCAAGACTGAAAATTACAAATGCCCCAAGTTTGCATAATTTTAAACATCTTAATCGCTCTGTATAAAACCCAAATCTTTGTATGGAGGTACAATCATGCCAAGTTTGGATTTTCTATGTAAAATAGTGTCAGAGAAAAGTATCGGAAAAATACACTGGTAAAGAAGAAAGAAAGAGAGAGAGAGAGAGAGAGAGAGAGAGAGAGAGAGAGAGAGAGAAAGAAAGAAAGAAAGAAAGAAAGAAAGAAAGAAAGAAAGAAAGAAAGAAAGAAAGAAGGAATTTTAGGAAAAACAGAAAAGTATGTGTTGAGACACACACTTTAAATATGTGTAAATAATATTTTAGCCACTTCTTCGAGAAAATTATAATCTTTGCCCAGACTATACATTAAAACCTGTGATAGTAATCATTAGTTAATTCTTTGGTAATATATTTGCTTTTTCCTCGTGTACCTTCGTTAGCATTACGATCAAGGTTTTTGACGACCAGCGTCAATGATTAAGGTCAGTAGTAGACTCACAAAATAGTCCTGTGTATAAAATATGACCGGATTCCTCTTTTTCATCCATCTACAGTATTGGAGAATTTTTTGGAAAGAAGATATCTGAAATAAAAAAATTATCAGAACTTCTTGTTGAGTGGATTATCTCATGATGAGAAGATCTCACAAAGTAGAGACACTGATGTCACCATACAACGCTCTATCTCCCCATTCGTTATTTACAAGCAGACTAGTACTATTTTTATCTTTGTTTTGCAATTATGGGAAGTAGATGTCGGGCTGACTGATATTCGTTTTATGTCAGTGACCTCACTTTACCTGTTTATACCACACAGCACCTGGAACTCTGCAACGTAGAAACAATTATTTGTTTCATTAAGTGATTTGACGCGATTCTTTGTTTTGATGGGATTATAGCAGTGAAAACCTCACATAGATACCCAAGGCCGCCATATTTAGGCGTGGCGTGCCTCACAACATCTTGTTTACGGAAACAGAGCTAAAATTGTGTTGGAAAACAATTTTTCAGCATGTTATTTTTGAAAGAAGATAGCAAAAATAGCCATACTATGCCAATAAAACCTACATGTTACTTTGCTAAATTAGAATTAGTGCAGAAATTAATTAGTAACCCATCATAATACACATATATGTATGCTTAGTAAAATATCTCATATACGTTTCTTCATTATTTTATGTGCCTTCTCAACACAAATTAAAATCTTGTGCAATGAAATCTTCTATCCCTTTTGCCATAAACATGCAGCAAAAGTTATGGAATATTTTGGCTACAAGTTTTTTAATGTGTTCATGGAAAAAGAACGTTATACACAATGGTTTCGAAGAAAACACTTTCCCTCACGCAAGAGTCTGATCATTGAGACACGAATCATGTTCCCCATTGTCCTATCTAAGAATTAGCGGCTGTAATTTTTTTAGAATTTAACGTTTATTTTATATTTTAAGACAAATATGCATGTACCCTTCAAAATGTAGTAGTTGTAGCTGAAAGAATAGGGGTTTTTTTTGGTTTTTTTTGGGGGGGTGGTGGTGGGGGGGGGTCACTTTGATAACTATTTACGTGAAGTGGTTTCAGCGTCGAACTATGGCTTACAGTGTTAACAGCGCAAGTCACCACGGGTAAAGTTTATACACATGGCTTATAAGGTTTTGTCATGTATTTGAAATTATATTTCATTAATGGACCCCAAATTATTTCTAATCGGTTAGACTGCTCTGTATGCCAAAGGAAGAACTACAGACTCAACAAAGAAGCATCAACAATACATATTACACACAATGATTTTGTAAGTGGCAGGTTCCATTCCATAATATTTGTCTGTTATCTCTTTATTGCGCATATATCATAATGTCGTCACTCTTTTTTACTGTGTGTTTCTCAGCAAAGCTTATATGAGTAATATTTATTTCTACAGCAAACTGTTACTGCGTCCAATAGAAATTCGTCTCTTTCGTCTACAAATGTTCAGGGGTACCTAACCGTCGCCTTTGGCGCGTGAACTGTGTTACAATCAGCCATACTAAGCAGTGATTGGGTTCGTGAGACTATGCAGCCGACAACGACAACCTTTGTGAAAATGTCATTTATTTATTTATTTATTTATTTGTTTATTTATTTATTTATTTATTTATTTATTTATTTATTTATTTATTTATTAGTTAGTTAGTTTGTTTGTTTAATTATTTATTTATTCTTACTGATTTGTTTGCTTGTTTATGTACTTTTTTATTTTGGTCCAATTAAAAAAGGCCCCAGTCTGTGTGATACAGTATAACCTTACTGACAAGAGTTTTCCGGTATCTTAGTGACAGACGCACACAAGGTTTTATGATTTTAATCATACTGATAAAGTAACAGATTTTAGGTCTGGCTTAATCAGAACATTATTTTGGACAAAATAACATCATTCTCTTGTAAATACGACGCTTGGCCACTTGAATATGAACCGTAACATTTTGTTTTGACAAAATAACATTATCCTCTTGTAAACCTGAAGTTTGGCCACTTGAATGTGAACCATAACATTTTATTTTGGCAAAGTGACATTATCCTCTTGTAAACCTGAAACTTGACCACTTGAATATCACTCAGTTGACGTCAACTTCGACGCAAGTTCAACTTTGTAAAGCCAAACATGTAGACATAGAAAAGAAATTAGCGTAAAATGTCAACGAGAAACAAAGAGATGATGGATACTTATTACCTGAACAAACTGCCTTGAAGGGATAATATCACATTAGTAGTGTGCTCCATAACTTTGTCAGGACATGTTCCATTAAGTATGTTTGCACTCTGCGACGTCCTGACAAACATCGCGTGAATTCCAACTGGCGACAGGGTTATCCAGTACATGGTGATCTGCACACGGGCTTCGTGAGACCACTCGTGGTTCCGTGCCTGCAAGCATCTCCGAGGATGCTGGCGGACAACGGTGCGTGATGAATTGTGTTTGTAATTGGTTTCATTGTAAATTTAAAGTCTCAGGGGTTAAAAACGTGATTGTAACAATCTATTTCTTAATTAGAATTCCAAGAATCCATTCCTTAAAGGGCTAAAATAGGGTATGGGACTCGGTTTTTATTTTTATGTTTGTACGTACCTGGCATCCTACGTTTCAACATACTATCAAAGAATACATATTCTCAAAGTACATTTCTGGAGATCATGTCGGAAATTTTAACTTGTACAAAGATCAGACAAGAGTGGTCATTACGGTAAAACGTAAATTTTTGAACGCAGGTTTCCTGACCATTCGTTGGGATTTCTGTGTGTGTCCTTTTGGTCTCAAGCAACAACGTTTTTATGCAACGATTCGTCCTTCAGCCATCTTGATTCCCATACCTTACATTTTTCGAGTTATAGCCTTGTAAATTTTCGAACACGTGTACATGTTTTCGAAAGAAAGGCCCTAGATTGACCCGGACACAACAACATCGTGAGAGAACGATTTTAGAAATCAGAAAGACCAACCTTGCCGAAATAATTGTCTTTCTTTTGAGACACATATGAAAAAGTTTGCTTCGTTAAGAACTGTGTTCAAAATTAAGGTTTCATGAAAATTATCGCTAAACAGAGAACATGGTCTAACTTTAATTTACAACTTAACAAGTCAACTCAACCGTTCATCACAATGTATGTATGTATGTATGTATGTATGTATGTATGTATGTATGTATGTATGATATATGCATGCATGCATGTATATATGCATGTATTATGACTAATGAGTCCAGTTTGGCTCCACCTCCGTCAAAACAAAATCATTACTTACTTACTTACTTGTATGCGCTGTTGAGTACTTTAAGCCCAAGAGATCAGCAGCCTGTGACACACAAAAGAACCAAAAGGGCTGTGCGAACAACCCATACCAAGCTGACCTAGATGCACGTAAATTCATCCCAAAATAAGTTCACCTTAATCCGAGCTGAGTTGAGTTTCAGTTGCAGCTTTAACTGAGCTAAAATGACCAGAACTGACCGAGCACTTGTCTAAACTTAACATAAAATGGGACTGTCACCTTGACATGTTAAATGATTAGAGAGAAGTGAGTTTGGGGGCATTAGTGTCTCTCTGAAAAAGAGTAAATGTTGAGCCCTGTGCAGACTAGAATAAGCTGGAATTTTACCATAGATAATCTTAATATATGTCCTGAAATTATGAAAAATAATGTATTTTAGCAGGGAAAATCTCCTTGTTTTGGCACAAACAGGAAGGGGGCCAAAATTCAATGAAAATGAGATTTCTGTTAATTTCAAGAACAATCGCATACTCATGATTTGTACATCTGCTTATACAAAAGCCTAGTGAAAGAATGATATAATGGACCTTGTATCTATCTAACAATACATGAGGTAATTATGCTCTTAAGCATGTCATCACTCGTCAAGCAGTGAAAGTGCTTAAGTAATTAACTGATCAAGAATCTCTTCCTGCTGTTGATACCAGCTAATATCTGAGTGGGATCCACTGAAGGCAAGTCCCAGCTGGACCATATCCTCACACTGGTCAGGGTTGGTGTGTGACGTACATAGGAGTAGCACAGTAAATGAGCTTTTCCAGCCATGCATGTAAAAACCAAGGTTGGTGGCTTCTCTTTGGGAGGAATATGCTACATTGCCACTCCGTTAGGAGCATGGTGCAGAGTGAAAAAAGCGTCCAAAACTACCTTCCTTAAAAAGAGTTTAATGAAAGATTCCACCCTTCAAGATCATTCTTCAAGGATCTCATACCTCGACTCCCGGACGTACATTCACGCTCTGGGGCGTATATGTCTTAAAGCCTGACGCATTTTTCATGCTCTGGGGCGTCCACCTCTTAAAGGTGGCACCGGCCTGTCCAATGGTTGGGTGGATCGCGCAGGAATACCCTTCGCATTTGTTTCAACCTAGAGGTTTCACGCCAGTAATTCAACCTGTGGAAACACGTACAGACGAACAGAGCTACCACCTTCTAGTTCACTCAGTGGGTTACACCCATGTATGTTTTATACACCAAAATGTTCGTAAGAATTTTTTACATCAAATAAACGCCAGGAAACATGGGCATGAATGGGAAATTTTTCAGCAAATTGCCATGGCAACCAGCTCTGCGTAGTTCTACTTGCAATATCATTGGGCGCGCACAGTGTTGACTCCAGCTGAATCACTGTGTATACTGGTGCCAGTGTACATACCTTCATAATATTCATGTGAGCTCAAAGTATACATTGTTTTCCACTATCAAGCCAAAATCTGCCTTTCTGGTAGCAAATTGTTTTAATATACAGCCCCTTGCATCCCTGGGCCTGATATTTTATTTGCACTCTCCATACATGTTACCTCAGCACAGGCATAATTACCCCCGTGGAACCTAGAGGCCATTGCTACGGGTATATTGTGAAGGGCCTCATGGCCCGGCATACTCATGATGTGTGTTTGATACGGTATGTACTTGGTACAATTTTACACACGAAATAAATGATTAATGAATTTTAATAACGCTTGACCGGGCTCGTGATGCCCGCTTTAACTCTCTTGAATTCTCTATGATAATAATTTTTATCCTTAAACTGCTCTCTTGTGGGCTTCGTACGAAACATTAGAGGTACTTTTAGCGGTATCTTGTGGACCGACGCGTTTATCACAGGCTAGGAATATTTCTCCTTAAGGGAAATCGGCAAACTAAAAAATGTTTGGATCCTTAAAGACGTCCGTTTATGATTTTTAACTCCATAAAGGCAGCCTTTAAGTTTCTCAACCACTGATTTCACGATCGCCCGAAGATTTGATGCAGCACATGGGCACCGGAACACACAGTCCAATCAGTATGGACATTTAACCAAAGTGTCCGGGACTTCTTAATTTGGAGTTGTAACTTTTGGATGGAATAGACAAAGAGCACCTTCATAAAATGAATCTACAAGGAATAAATCTCTTCCTGCAAAAACAATGATAACTAAGAAATATCGACCGGGTGAAATGGCGTTGCCACACTTTTCAAAATAAAGTCAACATAATCCATTCATGGGGCTCTGCGATTTTATCAAGTTAGCGGTGTTTTAATTATTACAAGTTATGCTGCTTTTAACCAATTTTATTGCTTTTATTACTGTCAACCAGTATCCAAACGTATGTGATGATGATAAGACCGGCATCTTCAATTTTATCAGTACACACAGTACATCGAGCCAAAACACAAGGAGTGCACCGAGGCAACGTAATTACTTGTGAGCCATTGATAATCCTACGCATGTATATCTCTGTGCATCGCGTGAGATGAAAAGATGGCGGCACGTGTACGAAAACGTTTCAGAGGCTCATAGATCAACTGGTGGTGTTCTGTTGATCCTTTACACAATAGATGACAATATTATATGCGTTTTATTAACAAGACAAGTGGTCATCGTCGTTGTTTTTTGTTAAATCTGTCAGCTTTAATGTGTCAATTACCTGGGTTCTGACATGTGGTTTTTGTGTCTCTGATCGGATTGTATTTATTATCCGGATGTTGTTGTGGATACGGATCCACGGGTCTTAATTATTCACTACCGGACGACCACCCATTCAAAGCTAAAGACAGAACTTACAGTCATTGATTACAAGCAATCAAACGACATTTCACGTATGTTCTATATTTGATGCAGGCAAAAATACAGAAGTCTGTAGAATAATATCAGTGCTATTCTTGGCAAGACAAACATTTTTACAGAAGTAATATAACACCACAAGCTTTGAAACTATAATAGTAGAAACGAAAGTCCCCCTCCCCGGGAGTCCCATGTCGTTCATGAATCTGGGAGTGTAATTCTGCTCATGTTTGGGGGGAGGGGATCCTCCAGTACGGGTTGCAACGTTGGCGTACAACATGGCTCCTCACAAGAAAATTTTCAAACAAATGTATTGATGGCATTATACAACCAACACTTGACAGCAAAAGGAGGTTGGTCACATGTGACCAACAGAAACAATATTCCTGGAAACATAAAGCCAATATGAGCTTAGATGAGCAGAGCTGGACCTAGCTTAACTTTGAGCTGATAGTATATAGATACAAATAATATAGATACTGACCCCAGTGACCCAGATTTACTGAGATCATGGCAAGGTACATCTCGAACTTGAAACCAGATTTTGTGAACAGTTTTGAGGAACCTACATAAACATGCTTGTTGTGTACACCAGTATTCAAATACTAACTATGCGATGCTTATAGTCCACTATTTAATTTTAATGGTTAACAAAAATCAGAAAATGATAGTAACACCACTGAACAAACTTTTCTTTTGAGGAGATCGAGTTAAGCAACAGTCCCTCCAAATTTTATGAGAACACATCTTGTGAATTGGGAAAAGTTATAGATATCACCAAAAATGTACAAAATTCATGCAAAAAATAGAAAATATACAATGCCACTTGTTGAAAAGTTCAGATTTATGGGCACTTGGAAGTGTTTCCATGGAATTTCAAAGCAGTTGGCAAAGCGATTTTCGGGACGATTTTTAAGATTCGGCCCAAAAATAACGAAACAATTTATTGAAAAATGGAGAAATCGACACAGCGCTACTTGATGAACAAACATAGTAGATATCAACCCAAGACAAATCAGCTGACGTAAAAATTGCTTCTACGGAAGATGCGGGGGAAATAAAAAATGAACATATTATATTCTTTTTGACAAAATAAAAATGCAGGACAATTTGTAATTTTGCTCTTTGTGGCAGGGAAACGTACAAATTAAAAAGAATCACATCTTATGTGGAATTGCTTTCATAAATTGAAATATAACGAACAATAATGCTCGTGACTCTTAAAATATCTTAATATATCAAATATTTATTGAATGCAGCTATATATTTTCACCCTACCCGCGTATCTAAATGACAATTTACGCGATGATTTGAGAAGAGTATTCATACATTTTCAATATATATCATGGATATAAACATAAATTCCTTTGTAAGATATAACTTTGAACAGAAGTCACTCTCATTACGTTTACATAATCTTAAGTATAAATTTATAGGTGAACAGTTTGAGATGTAAGGTCACCTGGGAATAAAGGTTAACGGGTGCGATGACATGAGGTTTTCAAGCCTTGTCCGAGCATATTAGACAGCTTCCTTTAGAACTAGGAACAGGGAATAGTGTCCCTTCCTCTCATAATTTCATTCAAGCGCTCTGCTGAAAAAGCAACATGAAAGAAAGAAAATGGACACATATTAAAAATCACAGATCTTTCTCAACGATTCGAGTTGGAAAATGTTCCCTGCAGTGGTCAAGCTCCTTGTGGCCAGCTGACAACACCTGGTCATGTGACAATGTCTCTTAAAAAATCTCATTTCATCGATAGCATGTGATGATAATATATATGTTGACTAAAAATGATAAAAATTGTATCTAAACGGTATGCGAAAGGTGTACATATACCATATTTCTTCGGCGCACATCAGGCACATGACAATCAAAGCGTGACATGTCTGCCGTTGTAACCTCTCCCACGCGTCACATGCTTCGAACGGTGGTCTACTAAAAAAGAGAATGCAGCCACTGATACCGCTTTACTATATGACTCTCCATGGTAATGTTTACCAAGTAAAGCAGGGTTACAAATTATTTCTTCCTGATTCAATATTACTACCGGGAGACTGCTACATATATTTTACTTCCATGTCGTACGGATTCATGCCAATGTGACCTCTCTTCGGCACATGCACCCTTGCAATGCCTACAAGTGAACGTGACATGTATACAGCCAGTGTGTGTGTGTGGCGGGGGGGGGGGGGGAGCATACCCTGAGGCTTTGTCGCATTCACTTTTTTGCGAACAATGACAAATGTCCCATCATGGGGTCTTTCACAGTTATTGTATGAAGAAACGAGACCACAGCCTGGCAGTGGTAATGATAATTAAGGCAAAATACAAAATTGTCCTTGTTTCTGCTGTAACGCAATGTTCATATTAGCGGCCGGCTGCTTTGGTCCGTATAGCTCAACAAGGAAGCACCCTCACGTGCGGGCAGATTCCTCTATCAAACACGACAGAATGCATTACTCTTGCAAATACAGCAACTTGGGTTTTTTTTCCAGAAAAGTGATTGTCCTATTCTCTAATTACCCGTTGATCTTCAAATCACCATCGTGTTTCAAATAGGTATTCTTTATTTCCAGAAGTGTTGATATATCCATCATGGCGGATGCTCGTAGCCGTTGACAAGTGACAGGACAAGCGATTTTGGCGGGAAATTAATATGCAAGTGTTGTATTCAATGCACGGTAAAACTCTTTAAACATGTTTGGACAACTGAACTATGTAGAGGAAGTGTTTGAGTTAATGTGGTCACTGAGACTTTATTTATCTTGGCTATACAATGATTCATACGTTATGGTAATGACAGCTAAGCTTCTCCAGAGTCCAATGCCCTTTTGGTATCTTATTCCCAGGTAGTCATCAGAGATTATTAAAACACTAGTCATTCATGTTTACACCACCTGTGCTCTTTTGTAGCATTTTGGTCCGCTTCTTTTTATTCTTGCTGTGTTTTCTCGTGTTAGATCAGAGACTGCGTGATAGCAATCTAACAGATATCAGTGCTACAGAAGTGTACTATGTTAAACAGACAATCATGCCATGGTGGAATTGTTTTTATATCTTTAAATGTATTTTATGACATATCGCAATGTGTCAAATAATAGCAAATTTTCAATTATCAAGGATTTTAGTGTTAAAGTTAAGAGTTTTCTAGCACAATTTGGAAATGAATAGTTAGATATAAAGTTTTGCTGTTTCAGCGGTGTCGTATTCGTTTTGATGGGAATCATATTTGTGTCCTATTATATGACATAGATGTCAGTCAGCCATTTGTTACAAAGGCGTAAAGCAACAGGAAGGATACAACACTACCCTGGGAGGGCACACAGTGAGTGACCTCTTGCCTTGTATTCCAGACTTATGGCGAGGACACGTTACCTTTAATTAAGGATTTATGAACTATTGTTTTCCTAAATATCATAGAAAACTAACGCATAGGAAAGAAATGTATGGACATGCCGTGATGTAGTAATAAAAATATGATGTGTATTGTATTATATACGTACACACAGATGCATGCACACACACACACACACACACACACACACACACATATATATATATATATATATATATATATATATATATATATATATATATATATATATATATATATATATATACCGTATTCTTCTTAATAGGAGCACATACCCCAATAAAAGCACGCCCCCCCCCCCCACTTCCAATCCAAGTGGTCTAGATCAAAATCAAGATTTTTCCTGCAATTGATAAAGATGATACTTCCAAATGAAAAATTAAATGTCACTGCAGTATATTAATGTTTATATAACACCTAAATGAACTGTGGAGCCTTATAAAAC
Organism: Hermodice carunculata; assembly: GCA_964020975.1. Classification (NCBI taxonomy): domain Eukaryota; kingdom Metazoa; phylum Annelida; class Polychaeta; order Eunicida; family Amphinomidae; genus Hermodice; species Hermodice carunculata. The sequence goes on along the minus strand of OZ026616.1, from coordinate 25,226,641 downwards.
CTTCAATCAAGAAAAGCACCCATTCCATAGTCCCTTGAAAACACAGCAAGATCTGGCAAATCTTTGCTTTGGCACGGCGTGCTACTATTAGGATGAATACGGCATATATATATATATATATATATATATATATATATATATATATATATATGTATATAGGGTTAAGGAACAAGTAAAATATACAATATGACGAGATTGATTTTAACCGAGTGGTGCTAAAACATGGCTGTTGACTTTGAACCTTCATGTCTGGTCAGTTCAGCAACACAATTGCTTCGTGCTTGTAAATATAATTTGTCTTCAGTTCAAGTGAGAAACACTTCTAGCTAAAGCAGTGTGTTGATAACATGTGCTTTCTAGTAGTAATTGTGAATCATATCTGTACTAAGTACACCACTGGCTTTGGGCAGTGAAGGGCGTTATGCCGTTCTGCGCTTGACATTGATCTTCAGAATTGCACAGGATGGAACTTTGAAGAAATTGAGTACAAGTGTCGTGGAAAGTGATGTTAGAATTGGATAAAAAATGTGGGGAGTATGTCAAATATAAAAATGAGGGTAGTAGGGTTCTTCTCTGTTTCCTGTTTTTTTTTTCAACATGTTTAACTCAATTCTAACGTTAGTTTCGGAAACAATAAATAATCCACACAGGCCACTTTATATTAAATTGTTCATTTCTGCATCATGGTATGGTTAAATATTTATTTGAATTAACTAAGCCGAGCGATTCTCACTTAAACCAACCGATAGTAACTGCTTTATTAACGAAAATGCAAAAGTAAGAAAAAAACAAAAACAAACGGTAGTTCAATTTCTCAAAAATACAACAAAAATCTTCTGTGACAAAGGGGAAAATCTCTGCCTTTGATACAAGAGCCACGCAGCACCCGACTAATACACTAATACACGATCACACGCAATGTCGACTTTAGCACTTTCATTGGTTAGTAATTTGATGACAAATGGATCGAAATTGGTAGCATGTTGAATTGGTTTAAACTTATTTATCACCACTTATATATACTCGACAGTACTTTCGGACCTGTATCCACTATCGGGGCAACTTTCTCCATTGTGTTTCGTCTTTGACGCAGTGGGTCGCTTGGCACTCAGCCTATTGCTGACCCTTATTTCATTGCCTCAGGGCGACTTCTGCGTCTGATACAAAATCCTAATTCTGGGGCGTACAACTGGTCACTGTTAGTCGCTCGATTTGCATTTTCAGGTAATGTTCAGTCTGAAAAAGTCCCATTATATATTGTACATTACATTCATTCGACAAATTAACCTTCCTTTAACATTAATCTCACAGATATTTTGGATGCTACCTCTTCAAAATAACCACTCGACTTGGTTGCCATTGTGAAAATAGTGAGTTCCGCACCAAATGCCAATGGTTTGTGAATGAGCATTGGGACATTCTTGCCGAGTGGGGCTGGGAAGAGGGTTAGAATATATGTAACCAAAAGTATATATTTTTTGCAATTTTTTTAGAGCATCAATGATATATATGCTGTGGCCGCGATTCACTTTGATATCCAAATCAAGTGTACTTTTGTGAGACTGTCCCACAATCAATGCATTAATTGCGCAATGTTCAAAATGGCGCTCGAGCGTGCCATGTCGTATTTGGATTTGTAACTAACGATGATAACCGCTTCAGACACAACCGAGCGGGTAGATTCAAGTTAATATATTAATCATGTTTTAAAAGTACTTTAACGACCGTTTGCCCCGGCTACTCGGACAACGGACACCTGGAACCGTGTTGAAAATACGTGGCCACGATTCACTGTGATTTTCCTTTCTCATAATGCATTGCGCCTGTTTAAAATGGCGCTCAACGTGTCTGCTTGCGTCCCTTGGTGTTGTATTTGGATTTATAACTTACGATAATAACTGCTTCAGAGACAACCGAGCAGGCAGATGAAAGTTGAGATTGTAAGTCATCTTTTGAAAATACGTTGACGACTCTTTGCTCTGGTCACTCGGAAAACGGACACCTGAAACCTAGTGATACTAGATACCGATACGGCACCCATCGTGGCTATATGCAGCAGCTGTGCTTTTTCCCCGGCCCAAGTTGACCGTCCAGACAAGATGAAATAATATGCTGTGCTTGAGTTGACTTTAGTGCAAAATAACGCACACGTTGGCCAGCTTTTCTGTTAACTTTATCTTACAATTTGGTTACGGTTGATTTGGACGACCCCCCTTTTTTTTATTTTTTTTGCGGGTGGTTGTTTTTGGGCTGGTTTTGCTGGTCATTCGCGTGTTGCAGCTGGTCTAAGGCTGTACAACTGGTGCATTGTAGCAAAATTTGCATCACAGTTCTTGAAAAATGCTACAGAATTTATCCAAAATAAGTGTTTCTCATGTGAAGAAGTTTATTGAGAAAATGATCCAGGGAGTGTAAATTTGCTGCAGCAATTGGATAGCACCGCGGTCTTGCGCGTCAGGTCATTTAAAAAAGCGCCCATGCCAAGGAAATCTGGTTGTTTTGACCAGGTGGGGACTGGGGTCGGTAATTGCAGGTACCACTGTGCCATGATTATACCTATTCCCATGCAGAACCTGCCAGGGTATATCAAAGAAAGTGAATGTAAGAACATTTTCAAAAATGACGTGAAATCATTTTGGATGCGGGAGATGGGAGTACTGGAGAGGGACCGCTTTAATCCTTTATATATTTATAGTTTCAGTATCTTAGTGTTACCAGGGACCTGCAATTTATATATATAGCAGGTGCCTGGAGTTATGAAAATTACGCCTTAGGTGCTCATATTTATTTATATATTAATTTATTGAAAATGTATATCAATCTTTTAATACATAAATAATTACAGCATATCAGCTACAAACCTGTGCAAAGTAACTTCATATTTTTCTGATTTCATGCTTGCATTTCTGCTATTTTCATATTGTGGTCCACCATGGAAATAAGCCAAGGCAAGAGTCCCTGGGCATTTGGTACTCCCATTTCATGCATCATAGTTTGGTGTGCTTTCAGCAATATAATTGCATCATGCTGGCACATGTGCATAAAATATTACCAATCAACATTCAGTGATAAAAGTTAAGTACATTCAGGCCTAGTGATTATCTTAATGTATTTTTTGTTCTTGCTTTTGTAGAGAAAATACACAACTTACTAATTGAGGGATAAATTATCTGTTAATTTTCCCCAAATTAGTAAACATTTTTTGTGTGCAAAACTTCTCTAAAGCCTTACTTGATAACATGGTGATTTTAAAGAAAAATGCAAATTTTCATCAGATTTTTATACAATCTGAAGGAAAATAGCCAAATCAGTACAATAATGACTAAAATGTTGTGATTTCGTCAACCACGTGAAGGCAAGATACTCGAAACTCCCCAGAATGCACCATTTTGAATGCTCAAATTCAATTTTTTTCCGTGGGGGGGGGGGGGGAGGGAGGGGCAGCAATGTCCCCAGACCTCCCCCCCCCCCCCGACCTTTGAGCCGTGCAGGTCACATTTGGGCCACTGAAAAAAATAGGCCACTTGGGTCTCTAACTGAGTTATACACATATATTTTTGCTATACCTTGAGTAACTTGGACATTTGTTGAAACATGTTGAAAATGGATGTCCTTCCCCCTTTTACACATTACCTCTTTTGAGGTCAGTTTAGCTTATTACCTGGGCACAGCCGGAGGCACTTGTTTGTTTGTTTTTTTTTTTTTTACGTGATTGGGGTAAAGGGCAGAATCCTATATGAATCGCAAAACAAAGAGAAAGAAAAGTGGAGAGAAGTTACAGCTATAAAACGCACTATCAGAATGAACACCACTGCATGCAGGCAGATAGATCGGCACTGCCACATAATAAGAACTATGACCACGACAAGACTTCACTGACAGGGAAAGATAATAGGGTATGCCATCATAAGCAGACATTACTTTACCACCCACAATTACGAATATTTGTAAATACCATCAAACAGCTGCATGACTGCCTGTAGATTTGATGAACATGTTGAACTGAAATTTAAACTTCATTGTCTATATACGCAAATATACGTGTATTGTATGCAACTGGTTTCGCAAGCTAAAACTGTGTAATGTATAGTGACAATTTTTTGCTCACTGTCAGCAGCCATACATGTCTGCAGGTATCCACAAAAGCCACAATATCTAGTTTCGTTTTTCACTTGTATCGCAACCAAAATATTTGGTTCCACTTTACACGTGTATCACAAAGACAACAGTTAGTTTCATTTTGCACGGGTATCTCAAACACAATATCTAGTTTCGCTTCGCACGTGTCATAGTTCAATGAATTACTCTTTCAGTTCCACATTTTGGACCAAGCCAAAAACATTCCGGGCGCATTTTTCGGCGCAATGCTCCCAAACCGCGCCCAGGAAAGCTATTGACATGGACTAAAAAATTCTATGTAACTAAAGGCATGCTACTACTTTTTACAAGGAATCTTAATCTGGTACCTGTATTTTGATTTCGAGCAGTTTGTTTTAAGTAGATCGGCTTCACTAGCATTTAGCACTGGAAGAATTTAAGTCGGGCAAAGTCAGACGGCTGACAGAAAATGCGACACACGGCCAAAACCATGGTCGCTTTGACATTTTAATGAAGCAACACTTAGCAAGTAGGCAACGTGAATTCACATAAACTTACACAGTATTATAAACAAATATTATCTTGCATATAACGCCGCTGTTCCGTTGTTCCTTTATGGATTTCAAAATGAAAAAAAAAAAAGAAAAAAAGACATAGTGTTGGACAATGGCCACAGTTCTACGCCCATGAAGTCCAAAAACTCCCAAGACGCAACGATCACGCTAGTTTAATAATGTTTTGTATGATATTTGCGGTAGGTTGAACCCAATGCAAATAGCTTGTGTATATGCTGGCGACATCCCTTCAAAACTCGCAACAAGATCTGTGTATTCTATACACAAAATTCCCTGTTGGGCCCTTATATTACTAATAAACAGTAAAAATAATGAGGCACACAATGATCAGAATCTGACTAAACAATACATTTTGATTGTTTTCCAGATGTATCACGATTATCAAAGGAACCCAAACAGGGAAATTGAGTTTCCTTATCAGAGCAATCAGCACAAGCAAACACAAGGAGATGAACATGAAAATGTTACCTACAGCCTAGTTGGCGTTTGAAGTACGGGGGAGGGAAGCTTTATAATCTCTAAGAATGTTGTAAAAATCATGTAAACTAATTAAAATCGTGTCAGTAAGGTCAACCAAATGTGTACACAGAGGACCTGGAAATAAGAGTTAGCTGAACAAGTCGGTACTACAATTGAGACAACACAACTGATCATACGGCTGCAGAAGAGGGATCACGTGATATAATAGACCGCGACATGAAATCGCTAGTGATTATTGTATGCCTGATGGGATAGGACTGGGCATGCTTACATTATAACTCCAATCGGGTTCAATGAAGATGCAATCTATTGTGAGTGAAACTGTTTCAAGTTTTCAATATAAGTGTAATGTCAAAAATATGCTAGCGTTTTCATCTTCTGAGCACGTGTCTGGTATGTAAAGCAATGTTTTGATTGCAAAGAAAAGTAGTCTCATGCAGTTTCATGAAAGCATTGCAATAGAGGATACTGACAGTATTTGGCAGCTATGTTACAAAACCCTTGGTTGGCACCTGTCCTGGTGGAGAGACCTGGAGGATAACCTAAGCTAGGTACTCCTAATGCTTCGCTTGTCTCAGGAACTGCTGGCAAAAAATCACATGTCGTAATAAATTAAGCACTCCAACCATTCCCTAGTGAATAGCATTTCGCGTGTTTCAACCAAAAGATGATAGGTAGCTTCATTCTTTCAACCTCAAGAGCAGGATGCTGGTCTTTTCATACTGAGCCAACATATGGGATATTTCGCTGGCTACTGCGCATTGCATCTCTAGAAAAAGACTAAAAGCATAACAACTAGCGAACAAGAAAATTGCTTTCTCGGTGGAATTGTGCAGCTTCATCCATATATGTATATATGTATATATATATATATATATATATATATATATATGTATATATATGTATATATATATATTATATATATAAAGTCGACATACGTTTAGTGTTTCTAACCTTTGCAGGTTAGTTTATTGTGAAGACAGAGAGTCACAGTACACATAAGTTGATAATTTACTGTGTGTCGTGTGTTCACTGCGTCAAGTAGTACATATAAAGTGAGTCAACTGAACCATATTTCGAACACATCGGCAGGGTGATTTGCCCTAGAATATAGTAGAAAGCATCGAGAAACACTTCACAAATATGAATATGAAGAGAAATAAATATAGATTATTTGAAGAATATATGGATGTGAATATATTTGAGTGAGATGATTCCTTCGTATGGCTTCTCCATGAGCATAAATGTGTAGGCTTTCATTTGACGCCAAGATGTGCCTATCAAACCAGGGAGTATGCAACATTATACAGCGCTTCGTATGGAGACCGAATCATATGTTTGTTTTTGTGTGTTTGTTTGTTTTTGTTTTCTTGTTTTTCTTCCTTGTTTTTTGTTTTTGTTTTGTAAGATACAAATAAATAGTTCACTTGGGCTTTGATTGAGACAGTTAAAAACACTTCACTGGTTTTATGGATTCATTTTAGTCAAAATGGTGTATTTTGTACTTTTTTCATGTCACTATGGTAGATACCACAAAGTCAAAAGGCTTTCCTGATCTATTTTTGCAAATGATCTAGCACAGTTTGTGTCTAAAATCAAGAAAGGGAGGCAAATGTCCCAACGCCAGGAATATGGCTTCTACATCATAAAGGCAAAGTGTTGGAAAACAAAATCTATCACTGATCAAGAAGTACCCTACAACTCTTTTAATCACCCATTGTGTAATTACAACCTAATATGCCTAAGCTTCTGGCCCATTCCAGTGAGCAATATAGACTTGGAAGTGCAGGATTTTTGACAAACCTGAAACTTGGACAAAGCAGTGAAATGCCCCCTCCCCCCAGGGGTATTCCCATTGCTTAGCATTACGGGTAGGCTGGAGTGGATGGCCCCCATTTTTGGACCACTTATCGCTCTAAAAGACCCCCCTTTTTCAAACCACCGATCCTAAAGGCCTCATGTTTTTAATTGTCGCTCCCCGAGACCCCTATAAATTGCAAAACTTTGCCTATGGCAGTTAGCAACTTTTTCAATGCCAGCTCCCAAAGACCCCCCTATTTTCTTTTTGCTTCAGCTCTCATTTGGTCTGGGTTTCATTCCCTCAGTGGAACCTACTCACCCTAAAATATGGGTAGTGCCCCCCCGGGGGGGGGGGGGGTGGATGACAAGCGAAAAGTACACTGTATATCTACTATGTATTATCAAACACTTGAAATTTCAATATGGAAGCTGGTCTGGTTCGGAAAACTCATAGAAGCTCACCAAGACAAATTCTGTCTTCAATTTTATATCGTCAGTGTGTATATATATATATGTATATATATATATATATATATATATATATATATATATATATATAGTCAAACAGTTTATGATACTGTTTTTATGTGTCACAACGAAAGAGAAAAGAAAACGCATGACGAAAATTACTGTGTATGACAACATATCTGCCCCCGAATTCCATTACGCGGCTTCGTTATTTCCATATATATATATATATATATATATATATATATATATATATATATATATATATATATATATATGTATATATATATATATATATATAATACATATTATATATATGAAAATAACAAAGCCGCTTAATGGAATTTGTTGGCAGACTACTTATCATACGCTGTGATTTTCGTCATGGGTTCTCTTTTCTCTTGCGTAGTGACACATAAAAACAGTATCATAAACTGTTTGACTCAATTTAGAATGAAGATTACCACTTATTGGGAATTGTTGCATTTGGCGTGTCTGGTGAGCCAAGCACGTAAAAGGACGCTATGAGAGAAGCCCCATATGTCCATCACGTGCCTATTACGTATTAGCGCGCTTTCCATTATGTGTGTGGGGGACGGGAGTTCCTGGAAATAGTGAGAAAATAATGAAATCTGCCGTTCATTGCCGTGCTTCCATTCAATTTTCTGTGAATGAGCCCGGGCTATAAAAATACACTTCCTCCACATCATTCTTTGCTGAATTGATGCTTTTGAAAGGAATGAATGAAAGTGCAAGAAAATGTGCATTTCTATTTTGTTACGAACCTAGATTTGATGAAGCAGTCCGTATGGCTTCCGGCAAGCTTACGAATAATATTACTGGAGAAAGATTCAATGTATAAGTTTATCATCTGTTTTCTGTTTTTCAGAACTAAGTTGTAGACAGTAGCATTGTTCGCACGTTCTATACTTGCGAATTACGCCTATGAAAGCTGTTGACCCGGGCTATATTTTTTCGATACGAAACTATTTCCAAGCATGCCGGGTTTTTTTCAATGATGAATAAAAATATGGATTTATCATAATAATGTTGAAGGGGGTTACAATGGGTTCTTGTCTGTTGTTCGAAAGGATGACAGTTGTTTGGAGAAATAGCTGTCGAGCAAAATTTTCATACTACATGGCACATTCTTCAAAAAAAAAAAAGAAAAAAAAAAAAAAACCCAGAACATTATAAAATGATTTGTAAGAGATTACAAAATTTTTGAAAAGTAGTCTTCTTCTTTAACATTTAACAAAAATGGCATGCATTGGGAAAACCTACACCCCCACCAGTTCTTCATTCTTGGTCAAATTTGTAATTTTAAATTTCTGGTCTATTTCACGTAACATGTACTTAGTTTATTCAAAATTGTTTTTACATTGTACAGGTTTTGGCCTAAGGCAACAGCATGAAAGGTTCATGTCCCCGTATATGTGACATGAGTTCTGACATAAGTGTATTTCATGGTATTAGTACTTGTTCCACTTTAACCACAGCCCCGCCACTATAAATCGTTAAGACAAGGCTTGGAGATACAATGTCAAATACATGAACATATTTTGTTCTTTTTGGCTTGCGTAAGAAATAAAACAAAGAGTAATGATTTCCAATTAAAGGAAATAAAATACCATGCTGACAGAACACATTAATTACAATGATCAGTGATGACACACGCTGCGTCATGACGCAACAGATTTGCACGTTCGCTGATAAAACTTCAAAGCGCTTACTTAACGGCACCTTGTCTCCGATACTATGGTGTAGGTCGTAGAAGAAATTTGCAGTCTAGTTTGATGTTTGAGAACACCTATTGCCACTTACGCAGATATAAAATTCTGTTGAACTGGCTCGGCAGGTTCAGTAACTTTAATAGTATGGTTAGTATCATGTATTTAAAAGCTACTTACTAATCTTTCGAATGACATTGGCTTGGAATGAGAACCGTAGGCGCATCTTGTCGGTGGAGCGTTTCGTTTTGGTGAGATATGATATTTCAATTTCCTTGTTTTATTCCAAATGGAGTACTTGGCGCTTCGCAGAAAAGGTTTTCCGCTCATTCTCAAGCATTAGGCTGAAGTTACTGAGACAGAAGACCCAGACGCCGGTTCGGGTCGTCACCACCAAACAAATGTTAGTTGGACATATGTACTCGAGCGTGCTACGTATTTCACTCACGTCCTTGTTTTATTTTTGTCAGTAACATGGCCATACATCTTATTGTTATTCTTAATTTATCACATTGTATGTGTCTAGAGCACATGTGTGTGCACTAATATGCACGTGCAATTTAAACACTTCCCCTTCAGTCGATGATCCCTACGTTTTAACGATATATTTTGAGCGACAGTACTGCCGATACTTCAGAATTGCAACACTTTTTTTCTGAACATGTTAATTCATATAGGCACATCATAATGCACGTGATACAGTCATCCCGATGTGCATAAATGCATGCTTTATCTATTATTTCAGTTTTCACTTTAATTAACAAATATATATCTTGCATCGATCCAAAAGTGGGTCGGCAACATCACCAAACACCTCTCAACAATCAACATTTCCCTATCCACTTCAAAAGTCCAACAAGGAGAAGAGTTCGGGACGAGACATGCAGACGAACTTTTGTATTTTTAAAGTTAAGTTGTTGACCAGAGTTGAGTGGTGCCTCATGGTCACCCGTAGTGCATTATTTGGGCGCATATTTACATGCGTCTTCAAATGAGATACGAAAATAATTTAGTTTCTAAGGATTCGAATCCAAAGTTGATGACATTATCATCTATAAACGTACAAAGTTATTTTGTATTTATCCTGTGCACCTCGTAAGTACACTGTGGGTGTCCGTTTTGGGCGAGCCCCAAGATGAGTCATTTTGTGCTAGGACACGTCTGTCTGCCGTTAACGAGACGTGTCCTAGCTCAAATTTCAAGCGATTGGCAAAGCGATTTCTCAGAGGATTTTTGAAAATATTCGTCTGAGGTGAATAAACCATTCACACAAGATTAAAAACTATTGGAGTATGACCTTGAAGAAATTTGGTAGAGAGCCCCTCAAGTACACCCCTACAAAGTTCAAAAGCGACTCCGGCCAACGGTTTTGAAAAGAAGTCCGACAACGTGCAGCTGTTTTTCAAGCGTGATGGCTGACCTCCCCTGCTGATACACCAAAATTCATGTGCACCACATCGCACAATTTTAATACAGATATAAAGGTCGAAAAACATATGTGGCCAGATAAAGAAATTTGCCGGGAAGGAGATGCACCGTCTGTAGATATCACCATCTGAAAACTCACCTTTTCATACTTCCTTTTTAGAAGTTCTGTAACCTTTAACACACATATGACGTTTAGCCTTTTTTCACCTTTTTTAATGTAATCTACACCGTATTTCTATGTCACAGTTTTTTTGAGCATATTTTTGTGAATAATAGCGCTATATAATAATAATAATAATAATAATAATAATAATAATAATGATGATGATGATGATGATGATGATGATGATGATGATGATGATGATGATGATTATTGATACAACACCCGGTCTCATCATATCCCACAGTTGGCTGTAGCCTGGTGGTGTCGCTTGCTATCCCACCTCTCGCAAAGTTCAGTGAAATATCGGTGCCAGATCGGGGCGGGGGGGGGGGGGGGGCAAAATCAATTCTTATAGTGGAGTGTTTTCTTTGCACTCATCGTGGCAAATGCTCATGCTCCTTGTCACGTATTGCATAGAATTTCTATCTGACGTCTGAACTTCTTGATAATATGATTTTAGCGAAAATCCCGATGGAATTGTGTCTTCAGTTGTCTTGTAATATTGTCATGCCCCCACTTTTGATGATGATAATAATAATAATGATAATAATAATAATAATAATAATAATAATAATATAATAATAATAATAATAATAATGATGATGATGATGATGATGATGATGATGATGATGATGATGATGATGATAATAATAATAATAATAATAATAATAATAATAATAAAACGACAGACGGTTCCCAATCAATTTTTGCATTCTGTAATAAATGACTGCCATGAAGAAGCATGCTGCATTCAATCTAAAACTGTGTCCTCATTTTAGCCGCAACACAGCTGACATATCAATAGCAACTACAAATCAGGTAACCGAGTTATATGCTGACACTTATAAGAATTCAACATGTATGCTGTGCCATTTACTGTTTGGCTTCCTCACCTGCCACTATTATTTGTGACACTCTTGCTTGTGTTCGCAAAATAGCACCACGTGTTACAATTTTGCTGCCTCTCGTGATATTTAAAAGGAGGTCAGTTCAGAAAACGGTAGCAATTCTGCAGGTTTGAGTAATGATAATGATCGAAGCGTATGTTCATGCATGTACAAATTTTTTAAGCAGACGTAAAATCACCAGAGGGCGTCCATTGTCAGTAAGTGTACTGACACCACTTGCCCCATCATATATAACAGGATTAACGCGTTGTTTACATTATAATGCACCTAGCGAGAGTTGGGCGTCAACCGTCCGTGATTAGGAAGCTGGTTGACAGTTTTACTCCAGGCAGAAAGGGTTTGAGCTGAGCAGTAACTGATGCCATGATACCGTACAATACTCCCTCAGGAGCTTTCTGCACACAGAAGACGTCATCGTTGGTCCAGGCTATGACCCGTTTCTTTCATGGTACAGAGTATTAACCTCGGTTCATGCTGCAATTCTTACTTTTGTAGTCAACTTATTATGTAAAACAAGTGATATGATGTCAAACGCCAGCACTTATGGCTTTATCGGTGAATGGTTTTGGTGCCAACAAACATGGATTATTCACGGAATTCACTCACCATCAATAAAATAACTTGAACGTAATAATATCAGCATAAACGAAAGTTTCAATGCCGTCATTCTCTTTATAGTAATTTTAAGTTCCAATCATTAAAAATTGGCATTCATATCTATGACTGCAGAATAACCTATTCGCTACAAACCAAATGTCCATTGAAGCAACTGAAGACTGTGTCGCGTGCTTCATTTGTTTTCTATGTGAAAGCGATTGTCCGCTAGTCAGCGGAATTGTACTTTTCAGAATATAATTCAAATGGTCTCAGCAGAACAGCTAGTACGCAAAGTTACATTTTGAATTGAACATGATCAGAAAGAAAATGATATGTCGAGTCGTGAATTAATTCATAATGTTGCATCAGCTCTTCATACAGCTGTAAGGTAACGCTATCCACCAGGCAGTGGCTCAAAAAACTGAGATTTGGGAACCAACATTTTTTAAGCTTTAGCAAAATTGGTTAAATATTTTTATAATTTATACAAGACTTCTGGCGTGTCGTCATTATATTGTACTTAAATAATCAGATTTATTTAATATATTCCAAAAAAAAAAATGCTAATGATTTTGAGTTAACATATTTAGCATTTAAGTAAAGATATTAACGTTACATTAGCCAAACTGGCTGCAGTCGTAAAGTCCCTAGCGCCAGTCCAGTAAAGTACGAGTTTTCCTAAGCTCTAAATTTGCGGCATGAACTATATGAACTACATAATCTGATTCTCATCTCTGTGAGTGCAGACTCTCTTCTTCAGTTGGCATGTAGTCATTTGCGTAAAATTGGACCACTGCAGCCAACCCTCTCTAATTTTCTCAAGGTATGCTGTGTTGCTGGCTGGCACCACAGGACCCCAATAAAAATTGATTTTCGTATATTGTGGGAAGTAATGGTTTAAATAGTTATCTTTTATCGAAAATGATATTTAAATGATTGTTCTAATGCCCTTACCAGTTGGTGCTGATGTGGAACACGAGTTGCATTGCGTAGGGGTTGGTGAGAGTTCTTGGAACCAAATCGAAACATGTCAATCTGCAATGGATAAAAAATATAGCCTAAATTTAAGTTGATAATTTGGCATGCATTTACTGTTGAACATTTACATTAAGACATGATGTGTTTTTTGTTAGTTCAGTTTCAATACTAAGCCTACCCATCATCAAGATCTCCTAGTGCCTCAGATAGTCTCCAAAAACGGAGTATATTTCATTCAAGAAAGTCCAGAAACACATTTAATAATGAATATTATTGTGATAAAACGATGGAGTGCAGAGATGGATGGATGGCTGGATGGATTGATGGATGGATGGATTGATAGGGTGAAATAGACCTGCAAAATGATTAACGTCCAAAGCGATCTGTCTTTGAGAAAATAGAGTACGAGCCCAAGGCGTTAAAAACCCCGATGCGTTACAGAAGGACCAGCATTTCATAATGGAAGATGTCGTGCCTCTAATTGAACTTGATAATATTGCAACTGAGCAATTATTTTTCCAAAGAAATGACGGCACCAGCAGTACTGGGAGGTATGTTGGTTTTTATTTGTAGTGTTTTTACAATTTCACAATCAAAGTTTGCTTTGCGTTCATGATATGCTACTGCATCAAGACTACTGACCCGGAGAAGTTTTGTGGCTGATGGTATAATGCGTGCTGGTACTTGAATGGAAAGTTTTTATCATGGAAATTCAGGTAAATCATTTCAAATTTTATTGTTAGACATTGAAAGGGTTAATTCGGAAAGAGTGAGTTATAGGTTTTACTTAATTCACTCTTTTTGCGGGCCCTTTTTGCGATTATTGAGGGTGAAGGTCAGCCCAAAAAAGATGCATTATCAGGTTTCATAATACATTCTTTTTCATAATCAATGGTTATGAGAAATAATCTACACTTTTTGAGCCTTATGATTGGCTAATTCCTACCAGCCATTTGACAAAGAACTCTAGCAAACGTTTTGTCTACTGAACGAACCCGTGTATTCATTGGGGGGGGGGGGATACAGCCCTACAGTTCGCACTGTCCGTGGCCCCGTGGTTACACTGCTGTGCTGCAAATTCAACGACAATGGGATTGAATCCACTTTCACCACATAATTTAATTTTACTTATTAAAGTATGTCAAAAATTTGGGTAGAAATTTTGGTAGGTTGAACTACCTTACAGTTTAAACAAGACGTGTGTAATACATAAATGCCCCCTACCGTCATTATGTTCGTCCTCATTACCCTGTTATAGTACTAAATGAGGCAATGACCTTGGGAAGTGGATGCAGAAACCAAATTCACTGGAATGGCCTTGTCACCTTGGAAATTAGGTCAAGGTAATCCTTCTTTACAAGTGATCTAACCCTTATTGAAGATTATAAACATCAACAAAACTAAAGCCCTGGCTCAAGAAATTCTGCAGTTATTTAGCAGAAACTAAATTCAGCAATGGGGTTCTGTGACCTTGGGAATTGACTCAAGGTCATCCATTTCTTGGCCCGACCTAGCTTTTATAGAAGGCTATATTCTTGTGCAATACGAAAGCCCTAGGTCAAAAATATCTTTAGTTATCATGCAAAAACCAGTTCATTAAAAGTGCCCTTGGTAATTTGGTCAAGGTCATCCATTTTCTAAGCTGGCCAAGCCCTAAATTAGATCTATTTCTATGTGCAATATTGAAGGCATGACTTAAATTCTGCGTTATAATGCAGAAACCAAGTTCACTAAAGTGACCTTCTGACCTTTGAATTTAGGCCAAGGTCGCCCATCTTCAAACATCACTCAGCGCTGGATATGGACTATAATCCGGTGCAATATGCAGGTTCTATCATAAAAATATTTCTAGTTATCGTGCGGAAACTCCATGACCTTGGAAATAGGGTCAAGGTCAACCACCTTCATAATTTATCTAGGCCTTATATAGGAGTATATACATGGGCAGCATCAAGTCCTATCTTAAAAACTTCTTGAGTTATGGTGCGGAAACCAGTCGCTGTACCGACCGACCGACCCTCCCCCCCTCCCCCGCTTTCTCCGACGAGGAGCATAAAAATGTCTTTCAGATTGTCTGAGAAACACGACTCCAATAAATAAATATAAATATAAAGAATGGAGTGGCGGGGAGCCTAAATGTTCATATACGTTCAAACAAGGAGGCCAGGGAGGAGAGAAAAACTCTATTTAGCTACATTGTTATTGATGGGCTACCACTCATTTCCTTTGTGTCGGTCCATTCAAATGAAAATATAAACAATTTTGAGGCCAGATGTCGTGGCCAATCCGTTTTGTAAAGTATCATGGTTAAACATCCCCTTGTCTCTGATCCACTGAAAAAAAATGCATTTTAAGTCCAACTGGTAATGGTTTGAAATAAAATTCCTGTATTCGTGTGGTGAAATTGTATCACTTTCCTTGTGTAAGATTCGTGTCGTGATTTTGTAACGTTTGAGCCAACGGACCCCTTAATAGTTCATGCGAGAAGAAAGGTTATGTTCATACAAAATTATATAACCAATTAAAAGGTACGTCCAGCGAAAAGTGGACCCATCGCGATTTTATTCCACATCTCTAAACTTGATTGTACAGACATTCTTCCCACCAAAGCCACTTCTGTGTGACGATCGAAATCGTCCGAGACAATGTTGGTAAAAGTTGTACTTGAGGGAATTATGCAGCAGATGTGCACGGCAAATGTCTTCGTGGACGTGCTTAATATAAACGTAAAATGTGCCAAAAAAAATGTTTACAAACAGTACAAAACGCAAAATGGATAGTCCTTGCACAAACCTTGAAGCTTTTCCACTTTCTCTACAGGGCTCATTGGTTCCAACGAATGATACGCAGCTATGAGAGCGATATCCCAAGTTTGGTTGTAAACTTGTTAACGTCATAACGCGCATCGTGTGCTTGGTACTGTACAGCTCACGAATTTGGCATGTATTCTGTGTGACAGGCTTTCATGCTCTGGCGGCAATCGTTTGTAGGGCACTATCCACTTGCATTTGCATCACTGTACATGTGATCATTTCGGTTCGTCTTGACAAACAGAATTTGTCCAATTTCATTGTAAATGGTTTCGGGGGTTGTAGAGTATGGTTTTGAGAATATCTACCAAAGGTCGGACGATGTAAGAGTATAATATATTTAAAATTTCAAAGGCACCTAATCTACATAAATGCCAACGCTTTTAACCAAAAACTTGGAAAAATCTTGTTGAATCCGAAATCATGGGTACTCTAATGATGGGCTTAAACTGAAAATTATCTATTGGGTAAAGAAGAAGGACGATCAAGAGAGCTGGAATTCGTTGGAAAACAGAACAACTCCTTTGAGCCACACCAATAGCTTTACATAAAGGCCAATGATTGGCCAAGTTCAGTTCAGCAAGACGCTGTACGTTTTGCTATACTGAACGGCTTTGGCCGGTACGTTGGATCGCTCGCCAATGTCCCATGCCACTGAAATCCTTGCGAGTGTTTTGTGAACTGAAGAACTGGCTGACTTGCGCGACAACCCCCCCCCCCCCCCACACACACATGTATATGTACATGACGGAAGGAAATAAAATAAATTGATCTTACGCTCCTAACTATTTATTTACAAGACCCAGTCTTTGGCTTTCTTCGAAGCTAGGGAGAACGTCGATGAAAGTTGTTGAAAAAAGGACATAGTAGGTTATCTCCTTTATCCTTCATTCATATTTTTTTTGCTTTACAGCCTTTTGTCAACTGGAGAGACACATCGTAACCAGGAATTGTGGGTTGCGCCAGGAGATGTCCACACATCGTTTCATTTTTACCAGAAAGGAATAATTACAATTTTTACAGTTAACCATAGGTAGTAACGTAAGTTACCTTATCAAATGTGACCGGTGACATGTCATGCATTTTCCTGTGGGGCTCACATGAAAACAGAACTAAAAAAGCTGATTTATTTCCTCCCAAGGGACAGCTCATATGTCGTATCCCATCTTTCCTTATGACGCATTGGAGCATATTTAAAATTATTAGTTCAAGGGGATAATGTTTGTCATAGCTTGCCAATTAATACAATGCAAGCTTTCAAGTGTAATGTGGCGCAGTACTTTCTCCTCTGTCGAAATGGAAATATTCCATGACACAGTTGGGAATATTTTGAAAAAGGCCTAGTTTGCTTTAAAAACAAAGTTTTATTCATTTTTCTAGGATAGTATTTAACCATGGGCGTATACACTGGATTAAGACGCCAACTTTAATTCATCTCTGTCAAAAATGATGCATGTGTTAACTTTTCTTATTCTTAACCGAATCGAAACAAACTGACCTTTTTTCTTTTGAGCTAGGTACCAATCTAAAGTCACACGACCAGGAAATTGCATTCTTCGGGGCCATCGCTATATTATTGTCATAGAGAAAATTACGTAATTAGTAGCGACAATAATTAAACAAGTCTTACTAGTTTCTGTGCGTGGCGGGATACCTGCGGCGCGCTCGTTGCTTCAGACGACTTCGGGCGTCTAAGACGAGTTCGAAATACGTTAAACTGAAATAAAAATCATGGTGTGAAAGGTAATATTTTTTCACCGTGCGATATTTGACCAGTGTTTACATTTCATTACAAAACAAGGGATCATCACACATTTTAGCAATAAAAAGTACGCCACTGTGATGCTCCAAAAGTATATAGACCAACAAAATTCTATTGTATCAGCAAAACAGTGAGTGATGAAAGTTATATCATGGAGCAAGTATACTAGGTTTTATTGCTCCATGGTTATATTTACTATAGTGTCTCGCAAATTTGCCCGAACTTAAACTCTTTTGACATGAATAACTTTAAAGTGAGTGCAACATCAATGAAACGGCAAAATGCTTGAGGGTCTTTTCGAAACGGTTGTGGTTGTCCGGAGAGCATCCAGTCTCCAAAATAGCTGTGCCTGTATACCTATAACCTGTACATGAAAGGTGTTGTTACAGGTAACTAACGAATGTCAAACGGCTCTCCTATTGTTACAAATTTGACAACAGTCATAATCTTTGTTCGAAACATTCCTTGCAGTGACCCAAAGTGCCTTAAGGCCCTTTTATTGCCGTACATTGTATCATGGACACTATTAATGTGCATGCCGGTGTCGTCCACTCATGCAAGTTACCGGTACTTTTTCATTGTGTGTATCGACACACTTAAGAAAATCTCGGATTACCAACCTTACTGTAACCCTAATTCATGTTTTCCTATTATTCTTGTCTTGGAGGTGGTTCCTCCAATTTCATGTTTACCCTTGGTTGATGAGTCCTTTCAAGGTTTACCTTACATGTCGTCTTTCAGCAGGATTGGAAAAAAAGTGTCACAGAGGGTGTAAATGGAATATATATATATATTCATATCTAGGCACCTGATCAACGTTATAATTAACAAAAGAAAAAGCTGGCTTTACTTATAGATAAAACTACACTGGTCTTCTCACTCGGAAGGGGTAGATCTCTTCTGTTATGAGTCTAAAAATCCTACGCCTATGCACTTACCGACATGTTTTTCACCGCTTCGTACACGCCAGCAGGTAAGCTATGACCAACGGAGGATGGACAGCGGTAAATATGGTTATGGATCCACGTTTGTGATTTGTCAACCTGCGGGTAACTGAACGTGGAAAGAATGATTCAGATGTAGGTGACGACCGTGACCCACATCCCGGACATCAAAAAGAAGAGGCTCCAGCCAAGTGTGTCGACTGACGAAAGTCCAGTTACATAAGGTGGTGGAGGGTTTGAGTACGCTGGTACAAGTAATAATTCTACCCTGGTACATTGTACGTAAAATAAGAAATTAAAAACAAAATGCTGATACCAATAACGGAAAATATTGGGCTTCCAGCATGCAAGTATGGTAAATGAAAATGCCTAGTCCACCAGTACGGAAAACCCCTTTCCACCCCTCTCAGATGGTCAACGCAAAAGCACCTTGCCTGTGAAGCATGTATGTACTTTCGGTGTATACGGCTGGCAGCAAGGGCAATTGGTTTCATGAAAAGATCGCAATATATTGAACAGTTTACGCTTTTTCGTCACATTTCATAGATGGGATCGAGAAAAAGTTGTTAAATTGTGAAGTTAATGTGTGAATTGTTATTTTCTGTATGAAATCTTCTGTTGTATCAGAACTAGAAGAGAAGAGTCACATTTCATGTTATACTTTAGTTTTTAGCTTCTTGGCACATTAGTGAAAGCACGCATTATTTTCATGTATGACTGAGTCGTAATGTCCAGTTTCTCGCCATATTTGTGACAATGAGATATGTAATTTTTACACATGTTCTCTTATTTGAATATCTTTATGTTGTGCACATGTAACCAGACAATACCTTTTATAAGGTCTATGTCCTGGTGTCTACGTCAATACTGTCCAGGTGATATTATTCCAAAATGAATCACCATTGTCCAGTGCGTAGCATCGAAAACCACTGTAATCGGTCTAGATTTGAAAGAGGTTCCAAATGCGACTAATCACAGTTGCTATGACTTAAAATTCTCACAGCCATTTTGTGGTTTAAAATTCTGTCACGCTTGTGCCTCGAAACAAGGAGCCCGTAATTTGGTCGGATTGAAACTGAAGAATTGTATATCGTTTGCAGTGTGTTAGAATGAAGGAGGTTTTTTCGACTGTTCTCGACTGCTGTATTTTAACTTTACAGGTAATTTGGTTAACAGTGTCATCCCAACAAAGGCATTTGTCAAAAATGAGGCCAAGAAACCAAAATTCTTTGCACATACGTACAAGTTTATTGGGCCCGTAGCCAGACTTTGATTATGGGGATGTCTCCGTTTCAAAATGTTGGACCTTTTCTCTATAATGGCTTATAATCTAAACACTATTCACCAATCGAGACTGAAAACCATATTTCAGGTAACGAAAATTGTCGCCGAGCCGAGTGATGTCTGGTCCGTCTCGTCTTTTGGTCCGTTCTCTGTAAAAGAGGTTAATATACGGTCAAGCCCTCTTCTCCAACTGTGTTGTAACAAAATCATGTTTGGAGAAAATTTGCCTGTGCATCTTTAATTGTCATGGAATAAAATATGTTTAAATCAAATCATTGTCGTCTGTTGAAATAACCAGTTTCTTTTGTGTTTTAAAGCAGAGTATAAACTTGGTCTTTTTGGTATTCAAAGATAAATTATTACTTTTTAGTCATTCACGCATATTAGATAACTCATTATTAATGTTCAAAAACTTCTACACCTAGCACTATGCGCCTAAATGACCAACACTTTAGAATACATTTGGCAATATCTTCTGAACTTAAAGGTCAGTCTCCATGAAACTTGGCATATAGTGAAATATGCCATAGATATGTGTGTATGTATGTATGTATGTATGTATGCATGTATGTATGTATGTACGTACGTACGTACGCATGCATGCATGTATGTATGTATGTATGTATGTATGTATGTATGTATGTATGTATGTATGTATGTATGTATGTATGTTGTATTATTTCAGACACATCATACAGCAAACACTATCAGGTCCATAGTAAAAAAAGTGAACATAAGAAGTATACATGTATGATAAAGGAGATGTAAGAAAGCCCGACATACAAGTCGAGGCAAATTACATAAACACTGTTATAAGACAAACAGTAAGTATCTCAAGAAAACAGTACATATGGAGAGAAAAATGACACATTAAATTAACCCTGTAAACCCCCCCCCCCAAAAAAAAACTAATCATGATGCAACTATAACAAGTTATTCTAATGTCTAATTGCAAGGGACATATAGAAGATGTCAGAATATAAAACACTTTGAACCAGAGCATTGTTACTGTGCTGCAATCTCAGTCTCAAACTAAACTCTTGTTTCATCCACAGGGTATCCATGGCATTCATTCTGTCTGATACCAGCATTTCACTGGCACTACAATCTCACGCATAACTGAATAACATATAAAACCTGACCTTCATTTGACTTTGTAATGACCTCGAACACCAAAATGTAGCCATAAACAGATTTCTATGTCAATTTTCACCCAGATATTGATACTTATGCTCAAAGTGGCCATAATATTTGAAAACAACGAAGTCTGAGATATATCACGAAAAACATTATTTTGCAAATAACCAAATATTAACTGATCTACAAAAATTTGAGCAGAAAAGTTTTTTCCCCAAATATCAGAAAAGTTTCGAATCGCCTCATTAAAATATGTCCTCCATCAGATGCAGCTAAAAGAGTAGATGACTGAAAAAAAGGTCACGTGGATTTGTTTAATCTGAGTGAAATTATATCAATTTGAAATCGGAGCCTCGTTTTCGATTTCTCAATGCAAGATGGCCGCCATTAATGGGTTTATGGGCTAAAATTTCAAACGGACGTAATCTTTGTGTTTCACCTATTTTATATACAGATATATGTTCAGCATGTAAAAATGAAATAAACTATTAAAAAGAACCCCTTGTACAATTTTTTTTTTCATTTTTAGGCTGATTTTGATTTTTTCCTTCAAAATGTTCTAACAGAATTTTACACAACTTATTTTCTTTGCTTTTTTGCGATTTCTTGTTATAAATGTGCCAAAAGACGGAAACAGACCAAAAATGACCTATACGGATCACTAAAGTGATTGTCAAGGTTACTTCAAGGTCATCTCAAGGTCACTGAACATGTCCGTTTTTTTTCTACTGATATGTTCTATCAACGTACCAAGTTTCACGAAGTATAGATTTTTCTACCATAGGCAGCCAGTATATCACCCAAATATGGCTATTCTATTGCCCACCGTTGGCTTCACTGGCTCCAATGTGAGGTCACACATTAGGCTATCAGTGAGTTCTAAGTCGGGTTATAAGTAGGTTAAGTTCAGTTGAATGTTGTTTTCCTGAAGCCATCCTGGCTGCCGTAATAGAAAATTCTTATTTCGAAATATGCATGCACTTGTAATTGTTTGAGCATAGGTCTAAGTCTAATAGACTTTTTACAGCGCGTGTAATATAGGAGCAGATGTGTAATTATCCAAAACAGTGTTTCGTCTTTATACCAGCAATGCCTTAGCTATCCTCAAATAGGGAATTACTTACGGATGGTTCAACATTTCATCATTTTTAATTAGTACTTACAATACGCAAGGGGAGGGTTTACATGGGTCTGTACACTTTCAGGTCAGATGTTTTTAAAAATGCTGCAGAAAATCATATCGTTCGGACACCTGCTTTGGATAAACAGAAAATCATTCAAGTGTTGTCATGTGTGACTTACTCTCAAGATCCTGGCCCATGAGCAATAGTGAATAAATCTTATCCTCCTCTGCGCCATGTTTCGCTTCAGCTGGAGTGCTGTAACGCCAAGTTTCAAACTCATTACATTACCATGACCGTCATATCTAGAAAAGATCAAATTAATATAAGTAACAGTCCTGGTAACAATGCGAGCCAAACTGTTTGTTGGTTTGTTTGTTTGTTTTTCGTCATAGTACTCCCGATACGAAAGGGGGGGGGGTGCATATGTGTCCAAAATGATAAGTAAATGATGGCTATATTTTACCCAAATGTGATGGGGTTTTTATGCGATTTTAGGAATATAATTTTCCTTGTATTTAGTTGGAAGGGAACATGCGGCAGTTACTTCTCAATCTCCAAGAATTACTCTATTATCTGTGCTGAGAAATGCAAATTTTGAAAATCAGAAATAAGCCCTACAGCATTATCTAGCTCCGGCTACACATTGAATATTGAAATATAGTATATTTGCTCCCATACATGAAAAAACAAAAAAAACAAAAAACCGAAAAGAAAGTCGACATGATAGATCTACAAGCTTATGAACATACCCATATTCATGTTTTGCACGAGCCAACTGCGATGAGACAGTGATGACATAAAAATCTACTTCATACAAACTTGCATATCTAAGTTGTGTATTAGTTTCAGTAGGCAAATACCAGAACGGAATCATTTAGAGTAATATGATCTAGGCCTGCAGAATAGTGCATTTCATTCTCTGCCAAATCAATGCACTAAAACACACACACACACACACACACACACACATACACACACACACACACGTACGTAAGTGCCGTATTTTCCACTGCAAATAACTGTGTAGCTTGATGCTTGCGTAGCTGGGCTTTCATTTCTTTCTTTGCTTCAGGCATTTTTCTGAATTTGCTTTTTGGGTTTTACACTTTCTGTGCTCTGGACTGCACTTCACTGTGTCGTTAAAATACTTTATTTCTTTTTTTGAGGATGGGAAAAGTAGCATCTGGCTAATTCAAATTCCTCTCCTCGTGTAAATACAAAACAGCGTACATTTGTAACCCTTACAAGTGCAGAGTGAGAAAAAAACAATCATTTAATAACAAAAACAAAAAACAAAAAAGCAAAAAACAAAACAAAAAACGAACAAACAAAAACAAAAAACAAACACCCCCCCCCACATACATTACCAGTAGATAGGGAAAGAATCAGTATGAATGTAGAATTAATACATGAACCGACTTAGCAGTTGTTGTATTAACATAAATATGTACATATGTCAAAAGACAAGATATTGGCGAACATAATAGAATTACAATACAGAAACATGGTACTGCTCATACGCGAAAACCATTATCATCAGTATCGTCTCCCCTTAAAAACGCTGAAACCTCAAGGTGTTGCCAATGTATTTCACTTTTGTGTCTATTATAGAACAATTGGTAACATATGAAGCAGAAGGAGTACCGTACAACAATAAATTTACTTTTTCAGACTGATGCAAGTTGTCAAGTAAAACACCAGTATCATCTTTTTTTTTTTTCTGAGAATTTCACCATGTTCACTGACCCTTGTCAAGAGAGTTTGTCTATGCTCACCAAAAAAGTCAACACTGCAGCATAAGATGAGTCACTGTTTCAGTCCAAAAGCCATAGTCACAAGCTGGGAAGTTATAAAGATTACGAGAAAACAGATGGGCGTTTAGAGCATTAAAGTCCACTTTCAGCCGGTTTAATAAAATGTTCAATCTACGTGGCTCATATCTTAAATGGAGCAGTTTTGAACGAAAGTGGAATACTTTGATTGAAGCTTTAAAAGTATTTAATGTAAGAGCATTTCTCACATTTAACGGCAGTGAAGCCCAGAGACGACCATTTGACGAAATGACCGAGTTTTCCATAGCAAACTTGCTTGACTCTGCAAGTATTTGGTACGTTGCGCATGGCATAATTTGCTCCATTCATATTAACATTTGGAATCAAAATTTGCAGATACTCAGGACACAGGCCATTAACAAATTTATAACCGGGAACGAGTTTTAGATATTTACGTCTGGCTTCTATTGTGGCCCAGCCTAAACAATTTAGTACTTTGGATTGGTTAGACGTTTTCATTGCTCACGAAACGTATAAGACAGCTTTGTACTGGACTGACTCCAGGGTCTGTTTACATTTGTTTGAACAATGACCGAAGACCGGTGCGACATACTCTAGAACGGGCCGTACATAACTTTATTGCATTTTATGCCCAAATGGGCTTACAGCATTATATACAAAATACAGTTTAAAATATACTCACATATAATATAAAAGAATAAAATATTGACAAGCGACTGCTATTCAGTAGAATTTCTGCGTTCAAAAAGTCTATATACATATTTACAGATGGGCACTACCACATCGATCTCAGGAGAGAACACGTAGTTCATGTTTAATGATTCAAGCGCCAAGGAGGATATGAGATCCCTTCTCAACTCCTCGTACGCCGGGCATTGAATTAGGAAGTGATGTTCCTCATCAATACTATTTCTAGTGCATCGAGTACAGATTCTATTGACTAAACTTTCATTTTGATATCTGCCTCGTTTAATACGTAAACAATGATTACTTAGACGTAACTTTGACATAGCTTTCCGAAATTTGAATTGTTTTACGGCCGATAGATAACTTTCCATCTTATATTCATTTTTAAAATTGCGATATGTACGTAATTTTGTGGAAAAGTTTGACGACTCGTCATCTGAAAAGAGGGAAGAATAAAAAACCTGACAATATTGGTCACGCAAACGGGTTTGCAAATGGTCGAGAAATCTAGACTTATCTACAAAGAGTCGTTTATTTAGCCAGACGTTTCCAAATCCATTGTATTCTAATATTTTTCTCACTGCAGACACCCAAACAGTTTCTCCGTACAAATGATGTAAAGATGCTCTCAAGAGTATTACATGGAAGAAAAGGAGAAAGATATCCAATGCGACCCAGACGAGCGGAAGCTTTACTACTAATGTAATTTGTGTCCCAAGACAGATTTTCAGTCAAAATGATGGCCAGATGTTTATGCTCATTGATCATTCTTACAGGCTCATCTGCAAAGATTAGCGATTCATGTGATGGCTTTTTCCTTTTGATAGGGAAAAACCATTTGTTCTGTTCTAATGGGGTTGAAGTCAACTCTCGACTTCCCCCCCCCCCCCCCGTCCTTAACCACATGCAAATTCTTATTTAAGTGAACGTTAGTTTCCACGGGTTCGTTAACTATTCTAATAAAGATGTGCTGTCAGTAAATGAATATGCTTTACAAGTTAAATCATCTATCAAATCATTTATAAAGACAAGAAACAGTAAAGGCCCTAAGACACTACCCCCGAGGTACGGGATGCAATTGATACCCAGTCGGACGCAAACCCATGAAGTACAAGGCGCCGTTTTCTGTAACTTAGATATAATTTGATCCACGACAACAAAGGGTCACAAATTCCTAGTTCATGTAATTTATGTAGGAGACCATGATGCCAAACTCTGTCAAAAGCTTTAGGTACATTTAAAAACACCATTCGTATTTCTTTTCCTTGATCAATTGCATGATGTAGCATATGAACAATATTGATTAGTTGATAAACCGTACAATCCAGCTTTTAAGGCCACAGTTGCAGTGAGTGAGGAGGTCATTTGAAGGGATGAAATTATACAATCTCTTAAATATACAAATTTCAAAAACTTCAGACCAAGAACCTAATAGAGATACAGGTCTATAGATTTTGGTACAGTGAGCGTCATCCTTTTTAAAAAGTGCACATACATTGGCTTCTTTCCAAGAACTTGGAAAAAGTCGATGAAGTAAGGGACAAATTGAAGATTTTGGAGAGCGAGATGCATAGATATATGGAGCGAAAACACATAGTACTTTATTGGGGAGACCACCCGGTCTACCTGCTTGCATATTTTCAACTTTTCAGTAATTCATAAACCTCTTCGTCACCAATCGAAATGTTTCCAAGAGTTCGGTCGGTTTTCACGGCTAGGTCAGGCAAATCGACTGAGAGATCGTCGACTACACATCGAGATAAAAATAATTGTTTAACGCATTGGCTTTGTCAACTGAGCTTAAAAGTATAGCTCCATTTTCCATAATTGAAGGAATGGGCTTGTTCTTACTCCAACCACATACATCCTTTAGAGTATGCCACAATTTTTTTTAAGTTTCTGTCATTTTGTTGGTTAAAATGTCATAAACTTTATTAAAATAGTCTTTTTGGCTTTTCTTACCATGACCACTACGTCGTTTTGTAAGCGATGATAATAATTCCAATCGTCCTGTTCCCCAGATTTTTTTGCCTGTTTGTATGCTCTATCTCTTACTCTCATGTTGTGACGCAAAGCACTAGTTATAAAGGGTTTATCACGTGGTCTGATAGTAACTTCCTTATGAGGAATACAATCGGACGCTACGTCATTTAAAAAAGATTTAAACTCTTACAAATTTCATTAATATCTCCTTCAATGCACATAGCGTCCCATGGCGCAGTTAAAAAAGGTGGACAAACTTGATCATGGTCAACTTGAGAGTGGTTCCAAATGACCTTCTATATGCTATAATTTTGTAAGTTGAACACTTGTTGATACGAAAATACACTCATGGTCGCACGTGGCAATAGGTGAGAAATTTCTTACCCTGCTCACAACAGTCCTTAGTTACAAATACTAAATCGAGTAATGATTGACCTCGAGTGGATTCAGTAACTAACTGTTTTAGATTAAGTCGGTGGGTGTCATTCAGCAATACAGTTGATACCAGGTAAATTGAAATCACCTGTAATAAAGACTGCACGTGGCGCTTCAGAAATTATTCTAGCAACAATGTCTTGAAAATGATCAAGAAAATCAATACTTAAATCCAAGTTCTGACGTGGTGGTCTGTAAAATGTTGCAATAAGAATTTTATGCTTATTTATTGTAGTTTCCACAACGAAGAATTCCAAGTTTGGTACATAAAATTTGTTTCTTTGTTTACACATTAAGGAATCAGATAAGTAAATTGCCACATCATCTCCAAATCTGTTACGGTCACATCTAAAACGCAGCTGAAACGCACTGATTTCTATATGGTTTTTGACACAGAGTTGTTAATTTGTTTCGTTCAGACAGATTGCATCTACGTTATTATGTTAACAAACAGAGGCGAGATCATCTAGCTTATTATTGGCCACTAAACTATTAACATTTAAGTGGAGAATATTTAAATATCGTGATTCTGTGAACCAAGGTTTGGGTATACGTCTCCAGATGAAATTAAAATATCACACAGAACAATCGCTATGCCACAATTCATAAACGTATGCATTGTTGTCAATAATGTGTATCCAAGATGCCAGTAAAAGTTGAAATCGCCACTTCTATGCAATCTCAGACTTTTGATTTGCATAAACATAGTGGAATTCCAGGTAACGTCTTTAGTCTAGTCCCCATTTTGAACTTGTTTTAGTTGTTGTTATCGTTAATTTTGTCACTCGGTGGACTTATCAATGACGAATCAGGATAATGTCTAGGGACATGATCATAGATAAATGGCAAGATGGGCTTTTTAAATTACTTATAAATCCAAAAACGAGTCATGAACAGTGAGAACAGCAGTGAAAAAGGTTCAGCGTTAGCATCGAGCGCGATTTTGGAATATATTTTGACGGAAATTGTAACTGTCTATTCTGCAGGTCAAATTTCATCACAAACAAAGAATTTCACGGTAACTTTACTTACCAAAAATTCGAATTAGGAAACCCCCGATCGGAAAATTTGGTATTGTCTTGTGAATCTTCCAATATCATTTATTTGATATCCTGCATCAAATGTAAATCACAATATGAATACTCAATCAGTTGAAAAAAGATGTAGTGGTCATAAAACTACAATTAAATATCACAAATTAAACACTTTTTGTGTACCCGTTTCAATTCTGAGGAACATTCACATTTGGATTGCCGGATACAAATTATTGATTACATAGAGTCAAATTTGTAAGACCAAGATAGTTATATTAACACAAGAAAATTATTCACAGAATTTTAAGCTTTGATGATGTTAGGAATTTGGATTTTGCAACTCTTGAAATCACTCGCACACCTTTTCATAATAAGCAAGCTGGTAGAAGAAGAAGAAGAAGAAGAAGAAGAAGAAGAAGAAGAAGAAGAAGAAGAAGAAGAAGAAGCAGGAGAAGAAGAAGAAGAAGGAGAAGAAGCAGGAGAAGAAGAAGAAGAAGAAGAAGAAGAAGAAGAAGAAGAAGAAGAAGAAGAAGAAGAAGAAGAAGAAGAAGAAGAAGAAGAAGAAGAAGAAGAAGAAGAAGAAGAAGAAGAAGAAGAAGTCACGGACAAATAAAGTCAGGGAAAAACAGGAAATTTAGGAATGCAGATACAAGAGATCTTGTTCAAAATTTACTACAGGCTTTCTCTGATGGCATTGATCAATTTCATATAGCTCTTAAAGCACTATCATTTTGATATATAACCAATATCAATAAATATTTGGGTCTTACTTATTCCAAACACACATTTCCGCAAATTGTTTTGTGAAATTGTGTATGCTTACACAACAACTATTCGGAAACCAGATTCTAATAAGAAAAAATTGAATCAAATATTTTGCAGAATTCCTTTCAAACACAAAATTATTGATTCACTGAACATTCAGCCCCTTTTCAAATTGAAATTTGTACGTAACATGATTCCCAAAGAATGCAAAATAAAAGATTCCCCCATTATTTCCCATAAATATGGCAACAATATTTGACAAAGTATCATAGATTAAAAGAAATTTCTGGCTTCAATTACTGATGAGGAAATCACAGCGAATCAAAATTGTGATTGCGTGTCTAACAGTAAATACATGAATTCTAATTTTGTTGATGCAGGCCACAAACATGTATTTACAGGTAATTTGGATGCAATGCAAAATTCAGTTTTAAAAGAATTGACGAAAAAAGGTACAAAAGTTTGGATATGTCCTTACTTGAATATTGACAGTATTTTTCACGATACATGTAATGCATTTGATTCCTGCTCTCCTGAAAAGGGGGGGGGATGGAATTTCAGAAATTTGAAGGGTGGTTATCAAACTTGAAAAGGGTCTTTAGAAAGAGAATTTATCGTTACAAATCCCACATTAAGGATTTCAATATGGTTAATTTATAACAGCCCAAAGTTTGAAAAGCAGTAAAAGAAGTAAACAAAGATTTGTAATCACTAACATTAATAAGGGAGATAACAATTTTGGGGTCATTTGCAAAACATACTCTCTGGATGTTTTGAAAAAGGAACTTGGTATAAACAATATTTCAGACATAAGAGGAAATGCCGGATATAAATTACGGAAACAATCCATTGATAATTTGTTAGATACACATAAAGATGAGATGACAATGAATTCTGAAAAAAAAAAATTCTGAAGAGGACTCCTCTATTCCACTTTTGTTCTGGATACCCAAATTACATAAAAATCCTTTTAAATCTAGATTCATAGCTTGTGCTTCAAAATGTACAACAAAACAATTATCAAAGGAAGTAGCATTGTGTTTGACCGTAATTAGGAATCATTTTTGTAAATACTGTAATGCAATTTCTAAAAACTGCGAAATATATTGGGTTTTTTTTTGAGTATTAGCAACCCTTCCGAGTTTGTATCTAAAATCAACAATTTAAAAGCAAAAAATATCAAATGTTTGGATTTTTCTACACTGTACACAAACCTACCCATAGATGAAGTCAAAAGTTCTCTTTCAGAATTAATAAGCAAAATGTTTAAACATAAGGGTAAACCATACATAAATATTAATTCATATACAAAGAAAGCATATTAGTTACACAACAAATATTTTTAAAAATTACGTTAAATCTTACACTGTTGAAACTGTGACAGGTGCTATAAAATTTCTTTTGGATAATACTTTTGTTCAATGCGGACCATTGGTTTTTCAACAAATAAAAGGCATTCCAATGGGTAGCAACTGCTCTTTGTTACTTGCAGATTCTTATTTACCCTGGCTTGAATTTAAGTATATGAATAAATTGATGAAAAAGGACTTTCAAATAGCTATAAAATTTATCAAACAATGCAAAATATATTGATGACATTGCTGGTGTAAATGTACAAAATTTCAGTGAAATTGCTAAAGAAATTTACCGAAAAAGATATCTCTTTGAAGGGTAACAATTCAGATTGTTTTAGAGATGTATTTCTGGACTTGGATATTTGGGTCACTAATGACAGGTTTTGTATTAAAGTCTATCACAAAATAGATGAGTTTAGCTTTAAAGTAGTAAAATATCCCTTACCGAACAGTAATATTTTGTGAAACTATTGGATATAATACTTATTTGTGACAAAGTTTGAGATTTGGTCGTATTTGCTCTAAATTTCAGGTCTTTGCATCTAGAACCAAATATAATTACACTAAACTTGACAACAGGATTCAAAGATGGACTTTTGATCAAATATTTCTACAAATTTTGCTGTTAATATCCAAAGATTGTTAGAAAGTTTGGCTACAATAATTTTACAGATCTTGGACTTGCCTGTTTTGCTGCTTAATTTTATCTTTTGGCATCATTCTTTTTTAATATTCACTTTCAGACATTTCAGGCTTACACGTTTTCTGTCAGGTTAAACCCCCAAGGGCTATCGGTGGCAAGCAGTGGCCAACGACAGTTATTTGTTTGCATAATTGTACTTAAAATCATATTAAGAAAAAATATGTTTTGATAACATGTTTTTGACATAAATGCTACTGGCTTTCATCTTTTCTGACACGCCTAATACACATTTACTCAATATTAAAAAAAATACTCAAAATTGACAGCATTTTCTCAAGTGTCACAAACCTGACACATTACGTTGAGACATTGACTCAGGGTTAGCAGTGAAATAGAGCTTAATTGTTTGGAGACTTTAAAAGTGATGAGCAGGTGTCATCATGCGGTTTGTTTTACATTTCTGGTGCAGGATGTTTATTCTTGCAGTACTTGGTAGGATTTTCCTTGGTTTGTACAGGTGGTCTAGCTGCAACACTTTATTTTACAATCACTGGGACTGAATATAATGCCCCAGTTTGTTTCTACTTCAGTGATACACTGTCACGTGGTTTAACTAAGATAAGCTATCCAGCTAGAAAGGGTACATACTAGGTCAGGGGTTAGTCAAATTGATCTTATCTGAACCTATACTGTACAAATTTAGTAATTATGTTTTGTTTGACAGGTATTCTTCTTTCATAATGAAGCTCCGCATTTATAAGCAAAACTTCACATATTTAGCTAATTCATCATTTGGCACTTTCATGTTTATTAATTACTATATGGGTTATCTTTGCTGAATATTTAGCTAAGACAAGGAGCCGCTAATCAGAGAGACATGTACGGGTAAAAGGCTCCGAAACATGTTGAGTAGTTACCCGCTGAAGACCCTTTAATTTATTTGAGGTAATACAAACTATGTCAAAATTTTACAGAAGAACGTGGTCAATATGGACAATAGTACTTCCACACGTATATATGTTAGACAGTGACAGGTTAGCTTATGGAGAGTAAAGAGTTCAGACTGCGGAATAGGGTAATGACTACTAGGAAGTGGTTCCGGACAAAAAGACACAAATACAATAATAGGTTTGGCCACTGTTAACAGACAAAGTTCAAGCACCGAATAAACATCCATTCTGGTAATTTTTAAAATTATTAAGCATATAAACATGAAACCCAGTGGTCTGCGAGAACACAGTAGTCGACATGCACCACATAGCGCTACCTTTGACTTTTGCCCAGGCATTAACCAATGCCAGTCCTTGATAAGGGTTTTGACAGACTCCATGTAGTAGAGGTAGACAAACATAAAGCACCTACGGCGTTTGACTTATTATAATATTTTCCAAAGAAAGCATCTATTGGTAATATAAAAAAAGAAGAGTAGACAAAAATGCGCAGTTCCAATCAGTGGACACCTCGATTGGAAGTTAAACTGCATTGGATGGCGGTACATGAAAATGGCAATGTTAGAACAGTAAGTCCAGGGAGATACATTTTGCATTTTCCTGTAAAGATGGGGCATGCAAATAAATGACACACGGTACGGAAAGATAAAAAACAATATATCTGACATAACGCCATAGATAGCAAATAACAACACGTTGTGCTTGGGCGTCTTGGAGTGAAACATGAAACGACAGGAGAAAATATAAGTGCTCATTTTTTTTGTAAATTTCTAAGATTTCAGAGTTGTATTGAAAAGTGTTTAGTTGGGTTATATTCTGTAATCCGAAGAACCACTTATATACAATAGCTTTAAGCTCTTCACTGTGTGAATATGAACGAAGACTGATTGTAAGTATTAAAGTCAGTTACATCACATGAATGCCACACTGGCAC
>OZ026616.1:24496276-24526276 GCA_964020975.1 Hermodice carunculata | reverse complement strand
GTTTGCTTGCATAATTGATCTGACAGTGCGACACGCACTTCAATCGTCATTTAACATTAACGCAAAGTAAGTCTGTTTCGGAGGCCAAAAAAAAGAAAGAAAAAAAAAATCCAATTCCCTCAAAAAGGGATGGGCTAATTAGGGAAGAGTTCAGTTTCCCTGGCTTTGGCTTGGGTGTGGGTATGTAAGGTTGTCAGAAGTGTTAATTTTATGCCAAGCCTATTTCACTGGATCTCATCAAATTTTGGCCTTTCTCGTGGTAAAGGGAACCATACACACTGTCATGCTTTTTCCCGGTTTTGCCATTCATTTAATTTTATTCTGTGGAGATATGTAACCAGTGTTGCTTTACAAATGAAGATCTGCAATACACTGATTGCGACACAAAACCGAAACTTTGTGCCTGGGGTGCAGCGGCAACGCGACAGATCGCTCACACACATATTAGACATGACCGATCGACCAAACTAAAAGCAGTGTGCAGAGCAATTTTGCAGACAGACTACGAAAAAGCAAAGACATGCGTCACAGCTCTATGGTAGAAATTTATATGTACCTGTTGAAACAAGCGTGATCTCGTAATTTTTGATGTATTGTGCTTTTTGACAAGATTCTGGGCAGCACACATGGTGTAAGCTGTAGTTTGGCATTTGCATGTGGGTGGGTTTCCGTGTAGACCTCCATGTGCATTGTTTGGAGTGACATGTCTGTTAATATTGTGGACTCCTGCTAGGGTTTCAACCCCCCCCCCCAAAAAAAATCCGATAAAGCAAAATCAAATAAAAATGATCAGCTGTTAAGTGAAATGCTGTAGCAATAGAATTTAAAAAGCGATGTCTAATATGGAAGCAAGTTTGATCATGCAGAGCCACCCTAATTATGTTTAATTTCGTTCCTTAAATTCCTTAAACATATATAAATCATAGATGCAGTACAAACTTCGTTGATATGATACCAATAATTGATATAATATTCTGCCCAACAATAGATACATATAAGAGCATGCACTTTAATCACATGTAGAAATGTAGCTCAAAACGTGCTTGGTGGACTTTATCGTGTAATAAAGAAAAATCTGCCACAAAGATCTCAATTATGTATTACAATGAAAACTATTAAATAGCAATATTTTTAAGTGATCAACCACCGAACCAGAGTTCTGGGATTAATGCCAGTGAAATTCACGGACACGTTTCGGTGCATCATGCACGCATTGTTCCAGCAACAAAAAGTGAATGCATTTTTTTTCATATTACATGACATATTGGGGTAAATATGATGACTTTTACGTCAAAACACTGTATTAAAGACCCATTTTTTCCCCCAACAAACGATTATTTTTCCACACAAACACAACCTATGAAGGACTTGTCCTCTTGGTCCTTGGCACTGATAATTTTGTCACCAGGATTTCCATGAATCAGCATCAATTTCCTCTGACATGACTGGCTTTAAGTTTATTTGTTTGTTTACTTATATGCTTGTTGGCTTGTGTAAAGAGTTTAGTTCAAGGATAAAAATGTAATATTTACAGTAAATATTATCACAAATGCAACATGCATAAAAGTGTGCTTTCTAATACCAGTTTTACCTGTTCGCTCGTATGGTGTCAGAGCCGTCTGCTAAGCAGTTCTACAAAGTATTTGGAAAACTACCCCGTTACAACAGGGGCACCAATCAAACGGGGTTATTTGGTGTGTCCATACATTTCCTTTGAATCCATTTGTAAAATACAATTACAAACTATAAAAGTTACAGTGTTCAGTAGATTAATTCCGTTAGCTAACATAAATGATGCATGTACATGCATGATATAATAATATAAACCTCATCTTGAAAAAATTTGTTCGTGAAATTCTGAAAATCCCAAATTACTTCCTTTATCAAGTTGTGACGTTTTCGATCAAGAAACGAAAACAGTAAAACGAGAAAACGCTAATACGAAAACACGAAAATGCGAGTGCGAAAACACGACATAATTGCTGTCGTGTTTTCGCGGTTGTGTTTTCGCATTTTCGCCTTCGTGTTTTATATTTTAGTGTTTTTGCATTCGTGTTTTCTTGTTTTCAACCAAAGAAGAAAACAGTAGAAGAAGAAAACGAGAAAACGCTAACACGAAAACACGAAAATGCGTGTGCGAAAACACGATATATTTTCTGTCGTGTTTTCGCGGTTGTGTTTTCGCATTTTCGCCTGCGTGTTATATATTTTAGCGTTTTAGCATTCGTGTTTTCTTGTTTTCGCTGTTCTGTTTTCTTATTTTCTTGTTTTTGCCTTCGCATTTTTATGGAGAGAGAAAAATATTTAAGTTGGCACTTTTGTGCCACCATACGCTGTGAACAGAGCGCGTTTTACTCTCCTCTAAATGTTATATACTTGGGTAAAATAACGACTTGACACGGAAAGTGAATTAACAGTCCACTGAGCTACAACAGTTTTTGTTCAGTCGGCGATATTTTTTGCAGCATAATTTTGTAGCATAACATTTGTGAAAACATACATTTATTCCAAGGTTGTCCTACCATGACCCCTGTACACAGTGAATATCCAATATCCTTTCCTTTTAGCTGTAATCGATATTTGCATTGTTTTGCTTTTTCTTGAATGGTATATTGTGTGTTTTTGCTATTTTTAACTTCTTCCAAATTGCATGTTGGACTCCTTCCAAACTACTAAGCAGGTAGGATTATTCCAGGACTCCATTTGCAATATTTTTGTGCACTTCATGGTGTTGCTGGCATTTTTCTTTTTTTTTTTTTTTTTTTTTTAATTTTTTCAACAAGTTACTGAAGTTAGGAATTATAGATAAGAGTACATGTTAGCATTTACCTACAAGAAAAGCAAGAAATATGACACATTGGCTTCTATCTCAATATTAGGCATCCAAGGCCCATGCTTTATATTAGAGGCAATAAGAAGTACTCTGACCACCAGGGGGCTAATGAAGTGCCAATCATTAGGCATGAGGTCGAGCAAACTACATGACTGAATTTCAAGCCAGGATATGGGTGACACATCAGCCACTGCTGCCCAAGCCAGGCCAGGGTCACATGGAGAGATGAAAGAATCTAATTATCACAGAACCCCTCTGTACGATGACATCACAACTATCAGGCCTGCCCACTTATTTAAAAGTGACCTGGTTTTCCCACGGTGGCCAGAGCACTGCTTATTACACTGTACCTTTAAACAGAAATGGGAATGTACCAATGAGGTGTTTTAGACGCTGTTTATTTTGACCTTGAAAGATCAAACTGATATATTGCCTCATATCTTTGTAATGTTGAATCCGGTCACTGTTCATTGAAAAATTACAACAGCGGAACTGTGCGAATGAAGACTTTGATATTACAAAGAATCTTAAGGAAAGGTGACCTATATAATATTTCGAAGGTCACAGGATCATTTCAGTCTCTGCAATTGCAGTCGGCTCAGTACATGGTCTAGCACAGTCCTACTATGTTTTTTTTCTTGAGAGAACGTTTGTGATATAATTATTGTTTCACAAAAACCGTCATTCCTTTAGAAACTTGTGGACATGGAGAAAAGGTTCTAAACTTTAATAATCAATATATTTTATGGTTTTGATCCCTTTATGTAAAAAAATGAAAAAGTGACAAAGAAGCAAACATTTTTTTTCACCGGTAGATCCTCACGTTACCAAATACATTGTTTAAGATGCAAAACCATTTCTGAAACAGTAATTTATGAGGGGTGCAATTTTAAACATTACATTTCTGAGTCTCCCTGTGGCAGTCTGCAGGTGTCATGCAATGAAAAAGCTTCATTTGTACTAACAGAGTTTTTTTTTCTCCCGCCTTCCTGCTAAATTAGTGGTGAGGGGGCAGTTGTGTGGAAAGAAAGGGTTTTCCTCAGAGCGTTGTTCAATAACATTGAAAGGCACAAGTAAAATACTGCGTGTGGAGCATGGCGGTGCACTTAGTTGAAATGGGCCTTCATGAAGAGAAAAAAAAAACAAACAAACAAAAAACAAACAAAAAACAAACAAAAAAAAAATCCCCCACCACCAGCACCAACAACAAAAATCATCATTAAAAAAAAACTAAAACAAAAAACAAAACAAAACAAAACAGCCCCGCCCTCCCCCAAAAAACAACAACAAAAAGAGAAAAAACAACCCAGAATAAATTTTAAACTACTGTTGAACAGCCCATGATTTCTCCCTGTGAAGAAAATAACATGTCTTTTCTGAGTGCACACTGAGTGTCAAACAACGTGACGTAATAGATGCTCAGATAAGTGGAATGCAATATGACATACAAAATAATAATAATAATAAAAAATGTACATATGAAGCCAGGGGCTGCAGATCAAACGATAATTTTGTATTACCACACACAGATAATGATAGTGTCTTACAGAAGATTTGTGTTTACTTTGTTCCAGACACTGAATGCAAACGATATATCTGCAAATCTATAAATGCGAGTGAAGAGAAATAAATGAGGTAAAATCACAAGCACTCGGAATGTTCAGTCAATCAAGCATTCGTACTAATAAGAAGTGGGGGGGGGGGGGGCGCAGATAAGGCCCTAAAATAAAACATACAACTTTCTTCTAAATTTTACATTTTCTGAATATGATTTCTTCCTTTCACAAATTAGCTTGCTATAGTCAAATAGAACTACGTAGTTTTTCAGTGAATGGTACGGAATAGGATTTTGCCCTCAGAATATCGGACTTGATAGTGCTCAAACATTACTTGGGCTAATAGGTTTGGGTTTGTTAAGTGTTTTTTTTACATTAAATGGTTATTTGAAGGTTAAACATCTTACACTGGAACAGTGTAATGGTGAGAGCTACATACGAAGGGACCATATGAATTGTTTCTAAAACCCTACATTTAGTGCGAATCATCGGTGAATATTGAGTGTTATCTGCCAGTAAGTTCCAACTGCTTTACAACAACCATGACCCTGCTATACCACTCGCATTTGTTTGGTGGTCACTTTTATCTAGTAATTCATATAATCCCATTCATTCATACTTTGGACGATTATCGACTGTTGGGGCATCTGGGAGCTACATATATCTACTGATTGGAAAATTTATAAAATATTTTGAAAAAAAATCGAACAACATTTTCAGGTTTAGATCAAAATGGGGAAAAGGTACTTAAATTATGATGTTTGTTATTTTTTTACACCCAGGATATATAATAACAAACGCAAAGCGTGAAACCACAAGTTCCCTTTAATTTGACAGATGTCTTTACAAAATATTCTGACGCCAAACATATGCTGTTCATCACGTTCTAAAATTAAAATTATGACTTGTGCAACAAGGTATGGTGAATTCTTACACTTTGAACCTCCCTGAACCAGTGGAACAAGTAGGAAATCCTCTGCTATTATCTAAAGGAATCCCAGCTGATAGTTTGCCGCATATACATGTTATTTCACCTCACGTGAAAACTCAAAGTATCGCAGGCAAAGACATAAACCTTACGACTCTGTTGATACCGGGTTTCAGTAGGGATATAATCCAAAGAACAATGACTGTTGGCAGCGATGTTTACCCGTTAAAGCCATTGTCGGACGCCAGTCTGAGTCTGCTCGAAGCGAGTTCGTAAAAGCATTCTCTGTATATATGGGAGTCATGTGTGACACTTAGCCCCAACGACGCGAGGAATTGAACCAATATCTTGCACATATAGTAGACATGAGAAGCCAGTTTACTGGCTTGGCTTTTACGATAATCACAAACTTATTCCGCCAAAGCAGCTGCAGCGATGGCAAAGGGTATCAAAGTAGACTGGAGTAAGCGAGATACAATGCTCTACCGGGCGGTATTGGCAGACCAGAAAGCGAATGCTTGTGAAATTTTCATAAGCATCGCCCACGTCACATGTTTGTGCGGGCATACCCTTAGTACGAACAACAATACCTATGCTCAGGCAAATCGCCGAGAAATACGGTCACAGCAAGATGTACAAGGCCGCCCCGTCTCATACTTTCATTATCGACAAATCTGCAACAACTTCAATGCAGGGAGGTGTCACAAAAGCGATACTGAATGTTACTAGGCGCATGTCTGTGGCAAATGCAAGGATTCAAGCCATGGCGCTTGCGACGATAAATGCAGGGTTTCTGCATTATCAGGAACCGCTGCGACAGCTGTAAGTCCTCAGACCATGAGTGCAAGAGCCATAACAGACCCAGGCACCAACAATAGTGCTAAGAACAGCTCTGGGTAAAAAAAAAAAAAAAAAAAAGAAAAAAAAAAAAAGGAAAAAACCTGATCAAGACGTACACCATTAGAACTGCGTAGACACCCAGACAGATCATAATGTAGACAAGTTTTCAGATGGATTACAAAATGGTTTCGACACAGGTGTCACGGCGCTACCGACTGAATCTTAAAGATGTAAAAACTGATGTTCATGCGCTGGAAATTTAGATTTCGTCACAAGTGTTATCGCCGGCGAGCTGGAGAAAGGTTACCCGACAAGTCCTCACAGCAACAACACTTGTCCTTTTCCCATTTATCGTATTAACCATATAGGCGTAGTACCAGGTAAATATTCAGGCAAACAGAGCTGTATTCTGAATTTAAGCAGCCCACATCATATGTCTGACCGCACAAGTATCAACGATCTTATTCCCAAAGAAGAGTATTCCCTTTCGTATACGCACATAGACGATGCCATAGCAAGAATCAAACGACTTAGGGTTGGTAGCATAATGAACAAGGTAGATATTTGGGAAGCCTCCAAACTTTTGCCTATCGCAACTAGACTATGGCATCTTCAAAGGCTACAGCGGCAGGAAACATTTTACTTCGATACATGACTTTGTTTCGGAAGCCGTTCGTCACCTAAAATTTTTACGATGCTGAGCCAAGCAGTTCATTACATCGCCACTAACAATTATGGTATAGCACATTCATTGTATTTACTAGACGACTTTTTGACTATAGATATAAGCATGCTAGCTGGCCAACGTTCTATGGCCATTATGGCAATGTTATTCAATATTACCTAGGTATCCCTAGTAGTCATCACAAAATCGAAGGACCCACAACAGTGGTTCAATACCTAGGTGTCACGCTGGATTGCAGAAACATGGAGGCACGTTTGCCAAAGGATGAACTATCGAGGCTCAAAGGCACTTTGCTGACTTATAAGGCAAAGGATAAATACCAGAAACGTGACCTTCTCAACCTACTGGGTCACCACCGTTATGCCGCACGAGTAGCCCCAGTAGGAAAAACTTACATTGCGAGATTACTGGAGGTAGCTAAAAGTACTCAGTGTTTGTGTTCTTATTTGATATTGGACAATGGTTGTTAAGCTGATATCGTTTGTGGCATTGCATAATCCCGCGATGGAACGGTATATCTATGTTTATAGACGTTGATCTTACCGATATACCAGATATACATATCATAACTGATTCAAGTAGGTCGGAATTCGGAGGATTTGATTAAAGTACTGGTCAATGATTTTATTGTACGTGGATAGAACATGCGCCAGATATTGACAGTAGGAGCTCTATGGCTCTCTTAGAGGTATATCCCCAGGTGATTAGTGCTTGCCTATGGGGGAAATTTGCGGCAAAGAAAACGTAAATTGTTTCATTGTGACAACTACTCAACATGTTGTATTTTAAACCAACAACGCTCGTAGTACCCACTAATCATGGCGCTAATGAGAAGATTTGCCATCGAAGCCGCTATAAACAGTTTTGATATATTTTTCTGATATAATTTTCAATGGAAATGTACCTGGGTAAAGTCAATATGTAAACAGTTTTCCTTGGCCCACCCTCTACCCTAAGTGCCCATGGTGCACGGGAGAATGCTGTTTACTAGGTTCTTTTCTATACCCTGCTAGGGTTAAAAGTGGAGTAATGACTACAAGATATTAAACTCACATTTTTGTATGGGAGACCTCAGATTTTTAGGAACTCTGTATGTAATAATATACCCATGAAACGCCATTCCCCTCTTGTCGTCGATAGATGTGCAGAAAATCAATTTGTCTAAACTAGATGCTGCTGTGTCACATTTGTAATGCTGTATTAAACAGCAAAATATGATGTCCATAAAGGACACTCTAATTCATATTATTAGTTTTGATGACAGTGATTATGGAAGTGGTGGGTTTTTCTTACCAAATACATCAGCAAGAAAGATGAGGAGACCGACTGCAGTGCACCAAAGCATTGCATGCATTGTCAGTGATAGGCCATCCCTGATCTCCGCTCTCCCAGGTCTGCTGGTTTTTCAACCAGGAAGTTATGTACTTTATAATGCCCGTAGTCCCAGGCACCATGTCAGCCTTGCTTTGCACAACTTTAATCACACACTCTTAAAAAAGCGCGAGTTGTTTACTCGTATTAAGGTACGTACTTGGATGAAATAGGACTTTACGATCCACTGAGCTACAATAATTGTCGTTGACTCGGTGATACTTTTTGCAAAATAATTATCAGTGTGGAATTGAAATTGTGAAAACATGTATTTATGTATGTAAGTGTTCACTAACATGACCCGGAGCCAGTATCAAAGTACCGTTTCCGTTGAGCCGTGACCGATCCTTGCATTTTTGGTTTTCGTTGCATGGCATGTTGGAACATCTTTAAACTAGGAGAGAATACACTAGGACTTCATTTGCGATTGGTTTGTGCACTACATGGTGCTGCTTTCATTTTCTTATTTTCAACAAGTTACTGAAATTAGGAATTACAGATAAAGGTACATGTTAGCATTTACCTGCAGGAAAAGTAGGAAATATGAGACATTGGCTTATACCTCAATATGAGTCATCCTAGGCACATGGTCATTTTCAACAGCAATAGAAATGTACCAGTGAGGTGTTTCTTGGTTTTGTTTATTTTGACCTTGAAAGATCAAATGACTGATATTTTGATAATGTTGAATCCTGTCAATCTTCAATTAAAAATGATTACTGCAGAACTGTGTGAATAAAAAAAAGTTGACATTAAAAAGAGTGATGATATCTGTAAAGAGAGGGGACGTATATAATATTTCGAAGATCACAGGACCATGTTACTCTCAGCATAGTCAGTTGAGCACAGGACTGTCACAGTTATCCTATGTTTGTTTTGTGAAGAGAATGTCGTTAAGATACGATTATTGCTTCATAAAGACCGTTATTTCTTTAGAAACTTAGGGAAAAGGCTCCAAAATTTATTAATAAAAGTTTCACAGTTTGATCCCTTTATGCTAATATAATGAAAAAGCGACCAACAAGTAAACATTTGTCACTGATATATGCTCAAGTTATCAAATACATTGTTTAGGATGCAGGACCATTTCTGCAACCAGAATTGAAGAGGGGTTCAATTTTGCACATTGCATTTCGGAGTCTCCATATAGTAGTCTGCAGGTGTAAAGCAAAGCGATAAAAACTTCTTTTGCATTTTAACTTTTATTGTTTTTTCTCCCGACCTGTTTCCACTCAGTTTGAGCACGTAAACCACTTTTTTTGTCCATTTTTTTTCCCAAGGGACATCTTTGTGTAAGTTTCCTCGGTGCACTTTTTAGGCATTTTGCTTTTTATTTTTTTATATCGGGATATTTTGTATGACAGTTCACTGGTTTCGACAGCGTGAACACTTCCTGGTCCAGAGCCGTAAATTCTGGCGCAAATTGATCGGCGCACGCGGTGGCGGTGGGGGTGGGTTGGGTGGAGTTGTGTGGAAGGAAGGGATTTTCCTGAGAACAGTATGGATGTATTGAAAATTAGTCTAAAAGGTTTAAAAAGTGGTCTCTAGGCCAACAAAGGGTGGTTAATATAGTGCAATAAAAGTGCAAAAGGTAAACACAAACACGTTAAATTTGGGCATGTAATATTGAAAGGCGCAAGTAAAAAACTGCATGTAAACCATGGCGGTGTCCTAAGTTGAAATGGGCCTTCAAAAACGGAAAAAGACCCCCCCCCAAAAAAAAATCCCTCCCCTCAAACAATAACGACATCCCCAAGGAGAATTAAAAAACAAAAACGAAACAACCCCCCCCCCAAAAAAAGAACAAAAAAACAAAAAAAAAAACAAAAAAAAACAAACAAAAAAAAAAACAAAAGCAAAAACAAAAGCAAAATTGGGGGGGGGGGGGAGGGGAGAAGAAATGAAAAATGCAGCCCGATTACTTGCAATGTAATTTTGAACAACCCATCTCTCTCTGTGATGGAATTACCATGTCATTTCTGAGTGTGCACTGAGTGTCAAACCCCTAAAAGATGGGTCAAATTATTGGAATACGATATGACACACAAGATCATTTTTAATAATAATGTACATAATATATACACAGGGCTGTAGAGCAAACTTTTTGTATGTTGACAACTCAGGTAATGTCTTACAAAAGACACTGTCTGCAAACGATATAAATGAGGTAAAGCTGACCATAATTTACATTTAAAATATCAATTACACTGCCATGTTTTGATAACGGCCGACTTACCATGCATTGTCCATGCACAGAATTTTGTTACAACTAAAAACTTGATAAAAACAAACAGCAGGACTGTAACTCCATAAAGTTTACCAAAAAAATTATTTCACTTTTTTTGCCTAAACCTCTTTATACTTATTGCCACTGTGATTACTGCACTGAATCGTTGTGCTCTCACGTCACGTATTGACCAACCCACAAATTATTACCTAAATGAATCCTCATGCTTTATAATCAAATTACAGTTATTTTGTTATACCAGGACATCTCAAATAATTCGAATTTAATCTCCTTTAACATTTTAATTCCTTTTAAATGAGTTCAAAGAATCGCGATTCACAGTTGGGTTTGGTTCAGCGGATTTGCTTATTCTTTGCATTTATGTTGCATGGGGGCTTACAAAGCAACAATGAACTGGGTTCAGAGCTATCTCTATTTTAAGCCCACAAGTCCAACATCAAAGATTAATATGGTTTATTTATCAAAATTTTATACAACCAGAAATGTTCTGAACTATGATTTCAAAGAAAGTACATTTCGCAATACTAGGATATATACCACAGGCAGTAGACGTTCCTCCGCATAATAGCCTTTTTG
Organism: Hermodice carunculata; assembly: GCA_964020975.1. Lineage (NCBI taxonomy): Eukaryota > Metazoa > Annelida > Polychaeta > Eunicida > Amphinomidae > Hermodice > Hermodice carunculata. The sequence goes on along the minus strand of OZ026616.1, from coordinate 24,515,239 downwards.
TCAAATTCCGCCATTCTTCTGCTATGTTCCCAACAGTTTTCAACAGAATGACTAAAAGTGGAGTAGCATGTTTTGGCTATAACTGTCAATGGTCGCATTATTTTTTAGTTTTATCAGAGCATTTTGTAGATCTACAGGGTACATTGTCGGCCTTTCTTCTTTCTTTCTTATAGCGTTACTCCCATTACATAATTCCGAGACACCTTGAATATTGTGCATTATCCTAAAGCCAAATGAAGCCTGAAGTACATCAAAAATTCAAGGCGTTGTCTTACATGCACAGGGTTTCCAATGTGGTGTTCTTTTAAGATTTCTTGTATATACTAAGTTTGGTATGTGTTGTTGTTTGTCAAGGCTTCGTAATTGTTTTCTATTAGGGTTTCGTATTTGTCGCTGTTTTTAAAAATTCCAAATATGTTGTTTTCTTTCCCTAAACTTCGCTGGCCTTCAGGGTTTATGTAGTGGCTTGCACAATCAATGTAGTCGTTTTCAAAATAGCTTTGTATTCTATCGAGTGCTTCCTTTACGGACCTTCCTAGAAAAAACATACACATTGATGGTTATTGCATAGTGACCTTGAAGGCTAAACATGTTACACGCGAAAAGTGGTTACCTTACAGAAAGGTTTGTCTACAGATAAAAAATCGTACTTCAAAACACCCCACTTGAAGCAAACTCACCATATAGTCCAACTACTATACGAATACCCTAAACGGATGAACAGTTTATCATTATCTCTGTACCGGACCCTTTCCATCTTCAAAGAAATTCACCCGTTGAATGGGAGAAAAGATGAAGTCTGAAGATTCATTAATTCACGAGAGGCATTTTTTGATATTATAAACAGCTTCAGGTCCCAACTAGAATTCTCTACTATCAAAGTATTGGATCACATTTTATATTTTCAGCTTGACAGCACACTCATTTTTGAACTGAAACTGATAATTTTATATATCAAGAGAAGACAAGAGAAGATTCCAAACAGTTTATTAGACATATGGTTACAGTTTGTACATGCTATTATTGACAAAACATAAAATAACAGTTAAACAGTAAGTACATAACAGATAGTGATAAAATTATATGTCAGGATGACTCCATATATATAAATTGTCAATATCTAAAATTTTCCAGCCGGTTTGCACAGCATAAAAACTTTGAAGACTTAACTGTCCGAGGCGGGGGAGCTGACTGGATGGGGTCAGGGTGTCAAGAAAGGGCTCCCCTTCCAGCATTAAAACTTTTGGTAAAAATTAAGTCTAAAATGGTGGTGTCTGGTGCAACCTAGGCTGGTAAATACAGTGCAATAAAGGCTAAGAAAAGGTACTAAAACATTGAATATGGAAACAAAAGTATTAAAAAGCTTACGTCAGACACTGCATGTAATCCAAGACGGTGTACTAACTTGAAACAGGCCTCAAAAATCCCAGACACCTTCAACCGCCATAAAAGCAAAAAACAGAACCCCCTTCCCCCCCAAAATAAAACGATAACCCACAGCACCGCCAAACCCAACATGATAAAAAAAAACACACACACACACAAAACTACCCCTGCCCCCCCCCCCCCCCCAACAAAAAAAAAATTCCCCCAACAACCCCAAAACATTACACTCAAATGGAAGCTGTTGTTGAACAGACCATCTTGTCTCTCTCCTTGCGCAGGTATCTCCAGAATTTGTGCAGATCTGTTTTCTGATTATACTAACAGCGTATTTGAACACATTTTCTGGCTAGTTATGAGTGCGTGGGAAATAGAGAGAGAAAGAATAAGGCACACTACAGGACGGGTACCCATGGCAGGATGCCTTTTGTCAGCGCCAAAATTTAACTTACCTCGCCACAGAACTAGTTCCCGTTTGTTTAATATCTCTCTCCCTCAGCCCAATTGATTTTTTTGTCGAAGTGTTCCTTGTGTGTACAAATATTGCGTACTTGCTCACACAATCTGTAATGTCCATACAAACCAACATACATGCCATGTGACTTGAATGGCTGAGAGGGACTCTCTGTTTAACATGTAGTATGGTGTGTATATCACTTTGTCACGTTAGACCATTTGTTTTGGAAAGAGAGAGAGAGAGAGCCATTCTTTTTCAAAGAGCGGTCAGGCCAGCCACGTTAGGTGAAATTTTTAAGAGAGACGACAATTAACATTGGGGCTGTTTTGGGTGATTTAAGTAGGAAAGGGCTAACGGAGATAATCTGTTATAAATAATTTAGAGGTCAGAAACAGTACCAGTAGTAACTACAGATGCAAATTTATTTGGCATTCTAATCCTAGAATGACAATGGGAAAAATGTGTATGGTGAATCGAACCATGTTCTGTATCTCGTCCGGTCAATTGAGCATATAGAGTATTAATTTGTAATACAAAAGAGGTGAATGGTTTTAAAAATAAATCTTGTTTTTTGAGACAGTTATCTAAATGTCTGACGTCTTGCAAAAATCTTTTCTCAATGTAATTGCCTATTATTACTTTGTGTGCACAAGTACACATATGCTTTCAGTTTTGCCAGTGTATGGCCATGTTACTCTTTTCAACAGTACTTAATCAGTGCCCATTTCCCCAGTCGACTTAACTCATTCCATACTATGGTCACAGACCTTGGTCAGGGGTTATGACCCGCCAGGCATTGTCAGAACCACTAATTTAAGACTATAGGCATGTTGGTACTTGAACGAAAGCTCTTTTCATGAAGAATTCAAATATGCAATTATCGTCCTAAATCTTGGTACATATACAGCAAAATCAGGGGCTGGTATGGAATGAGTTAAAAGAAAATATATCTAAGCCTGAAGGCTTTACAGTGGACCAAAAATTGCTGACCATACCATCATAAGGAACACGAATAGAAATTATTTCCAACACTCTCTACACCAGTGACATTAGATCCGACGTATGCTGGAACCATAAGGAGGGGCTCCAAGGGGTATTTGCGTGATACGTTATCATCTATATTTATTTCTCGTGAACTGTGAAATCGAAGATTATTTCAGCCTGATTCATGATTATCTGATTATAAGTATTTGCGTGATTCGTTGTTCTATATTTATTTCTCGTACACTCACTGTGAAATCAAAGATTATTTAACATGATTCGTGATTATAAGTATTTATTCACGTAATTGTATTTGTGTCTTGTTGTCCAAAACCTCTTCCTAGTAGTCATTACCCTATTCCGCAGTCCGAACTCTTTACTCTCCATAAGCCAACCTGTCCCTGTCTTACTTATATTCATAGAAGTACTATTGTCCATATTGCACACGTTCCTCTGTAAAATTTTGACATAGGCTGTATTAGCCCAAATGAATTAAAAGGGTCTTCAGCGGGTAACTACTCAACATATTTCAGAGCCTTTTACCCGTACATGTCTCTCTGAGTAGCGGCTCCTTGTCTCAGCTAAATATTCAGCAAAGACAACCCACATAATAATGAATAAATATGAACGTGGCAATTATTGAATTAGCTAAATACATGAAGTATTGATTATAAATGCAGAGCTTCATATCAAAGAAGAATACCTGTCAAACAAACCATAATTACCAAATTTGCATAGTACAGGTTCAGATAAGAACAATTTGACTTACCCCTGAACCAATATATACCCTTTCTAGCTGGACAGGTTATCCTAGTTAAACCATCCACCAATGTTTAACTGAAGTGGAAACAAGCTGGGTCAGTATTTTTAGTCCCAGTGATTGTAAAATAAACAGTTGCAGCTAGACCACCTGTATAAACCAAGGGAAATGCTAACAAGGACTACATCAATGTAAATCCTGCACCAGAGATGTAAAACAAACTCCATGATGACACCTACTCCTCAAACAATTAAGCTCTATTTAACTGCCAACCCTGAGTCAATGTGTCAACTTGATGTGTCAGGTTTATGACATTTGAGAAAATACTGACAATTTTGAGTAATTTTTTAACATTGAGTAAATGTGCATTTAGGCATATCAGAAAAGAATGAAAGTCATTACCATTTATGCCAAAAACATGCTATCAAATCAATTTTTTCTTAACAAGATTTTAAGTACAATTAGGCAAACATGTAACTGTCGTAGGCCGCTTCTTGCTACCTGTAGCCCCTGGGGGTTTACCTAGCAGAAAACATGTAAAGCTAAAATGTCTGATAGTGAATATTAAAACAGGAAGATGTCAAAAGTTAAAGTTAAGCTGCAAAACAGACAAGTCTAAAAACTGTAAATTATTGTGGCCAAACTTTCTAATAATCTTTGGATATTAACAGTAGAATTATAGGGCAAGTCAGAAAAGAAGGAAGGTCTTTTGTATTTATGTCAAGAGAATGCATTGAAAATATTAACCAGATATTAAGTACAATTAGACAAGCTTGTAACTGTCGCAGGCCGCTTCTTGCGACCTGTAGCCCCTGGGGGTGTACCTAACAGAAAACAAGCTAGCCTAAAATGTCTGAAAGGTAAACATTTAAACAGAATGATGCCAAAAGATAAAATTAAGTAGCAAAACAGGCAAGTGTAAAATCTCTAGAATTATTCAAGCCAAACTTTCTAACCATCTCGGGATATTCACTGCAAAATTTGTAGAAATATTTGATCAAAAGTACACCTTTGAATCCTCTTGACTGAAGTTTATTGTAGATAAATTTGATTCTGGATGCAAAGTCCTGAAATTTAGAACAAATATGACCAAATCTCAAAACCTGTGACAAAAATGTATTATATCCAATAGTATCCGAAATATTACTGTCCGGGAAAGGATAATCAACTACTTCAAAGTTAAACTCATCTATTTTGTGATAGACTTTAATACAAAACCTGTCATTAGTTGCCTGAATATCCGAGTCCAAAAACACATCTCTGAAACCATCTGAATTGTTACCCTCCAGAGGGATATCTTTTGGGTAAATTTCCTTAGCAATTTCACTGAAAGTTTGTACATTTACACAAGCAATGTCATCAATATATCTTGCGCTGTTTGATAATTTTGTGGCCATTTGAAAGTCCTTTTTCATCAATTTATCCACATACTTAAATTCAAGCCAGGTTAAATACAAATCTGCCAGTAAAGGGGAGCAGTTGCTACCCATTGAAATACCTTTAATTTGTTGAAAACCCAATGGTCCGCATTGAACGAAAGTATTATCCAAAAGAAATTTTATAGCATCTATTAAAGTTTCAACAGTGTAAGATTTAACATTACTTTTTGAATATTTGTTGTGTTGTTTTGCTCATCAATTCTGAAAGTGAACTTTTGACTGCATCTATGGGTAGATTTGTTCAGTGTAAAAAAATTAAAACATTTGATTCTTTTTGCTTTTACATCTTTGATTTTAGATACAAACTCGGGAGAATTGCTAATACCCCAATTTCTAATATAAATAATAGAAATTGCATTACAGTATTTACGAAAATGATTCCTAATTGCAGTCAAACACAATGTTACTTCTTTTGATAATTGTTTTGTTGAACATTTTGCAGCACCGGCTATGAATCTAGATTTAAAAGGGTTTTTATGTAATATGGGTATCCAGAACGAAAGTGGAATAGAGGAGTCCTCTTCAGAAATTTTGATATTGAAATTCCTTTTCAACTCATCTTTATGTGTATCTATCAAATTATAATTTTTATGATTTGGATTTAGCCGCAAAAGTACATATAGGTTTTTTTCTATGAATCGTGATCACCCCCATAAACACAAACAGGGACTTTGAACTGTTTCTAAAATTCTACATTTTAGTGCTATTGATCGGTGAATGTTGCGTGTTATCGGCCAGATGGTCCCAACTGCTTTAAAATAACCATAACCTTGCTATTGCACGTGCATTTGCACCATGGTCCCTTTTATGTAGTAATTTGTATAATTCCATTCATTCATACTTTGGTCAAGTATCGACTGTCGGGGCAAACGGAAGCTGCAAATATCTGGTGATTGGAAGGTGACATTGAAAAGACCTTCACCAAACCTTATTAGCTAAGTAAGGCTTTGTTGGGTGTAATTTTTCGCCTGGTGAAGGCTTTATTGGTGGCAATTGTAAACTCTAAAGCTGGCAGGTTGTCAAGAACTTTTTGTAAAATATATGTAAAAAAAGTTTGAATTAAAATAGTTAAAAATGTACTTAAATTATGATGTTTGTTACTTTCAAGTTTACACCCAGGATATATAAGAAACACAAAGCGTACAACCACCAGTTTCCTTCAATTTGGTACATGTCTATAGAAAATATTCTGACGCCTTACGTATACAAGGATTCTTCCCTGAAAAGAACTTCCGACTTAATCATGGTGAGTGGTGCTCATCCCGGATTTTGAAAATCAGTAAGAAGGCTCGTTTCAGTATTTCCATCTTATAAAAAATAATTAGTTTAGATGATTTAAAAATTCGTACTCTTCAAGGGTGCATCCATTGGTGCGTATTGCTGTTTATCACGTTCTAAAATTCAAATTATCTTTATTGTTTGCAAAATAGCCCTTTGTGGCAAAACATGATACATAATCATAAAAAACGAACCTTAATATATTTTTAAAGAGCATCCCGAGCTCTCAGATATTACATTCTTTTTATGATTTTTCCATGACTGTGACTGGAAACATGTGAAGGTAGACTGCGTCTGACAAAAAAAACAAAAAAACACACACGACTGTCTTTCAGTTTTCAAAGTCATTTAAAGGTCAAATGACATTTTTATTGATACCTTACATTTTAACACTTTGACAAGTTTCTTGTATATAATTCATCTGGAACAAACGTTGTCTCTCAAAACCTGTCCATGATGCCACTACACGGCCAATTGGTCCCAGTGTTTACTAACTCGAGATGCTGCAGCATCCTTTACGTTTAATCCCGTTTAGTAACATAATGTAAAAGGTGAATAAATGGCATCTCTATTGTTATAGCGTGCAGTAATAGAATTCTGTGTAATACGGCATTGTGGAAAGCAAATACAAGCATTCCTGTTCCGGCCTACTCCAGGTTCTATTTCGTTCAAATAGACTGAGAGACACACACTGGCATTGATTTTAGACAAATCCTGCTTGGAGGCCTGTGCCCAAATCCAAGCAAATGAAAAAGGCTTTCATTTAAACATATTTCAAATCCAATTTAGCCTCATTCGCTTTAATTTAACAGAAGATGCATTTCACGCAATTTGACTTAAAATTTTATTTTAATAAATTTAAGCTAAAAGGGTACATTTAAATGATTTAGACGCTGAAGTGACTTGGCTCTCACTTTTATGAATAAAACCAAATAAAGCTTATGAGAAAGTATATAGCACCTAATTAAATTGACGTTTAAGTAAGTATTTAGAATTATGCCTAGATCGAGGGGAATTACATTTTTTAGACCGTTCAATCTATTCTAAAATCTAGTACGGGTAAAGCAGTTTAGATTTGAAATTATGGCTGTATGAGAGTAGATCAACCAATGTGTAGCAGTACTGAACCTCGTTGGTCATGAATGAGAAAGGAGGTGGGCGATATTCATTGCCTAGCCCACAAACTATTTTGTAACTGAATAAATCAACGTTGCAATTTAGTCCCAATGAGATCAGAGAATCCCGATTCACGATCAGGTTTGGTACTACAGACTTGCTTATTTCTTTGCATTTATGTAGCATAATTAGGCATACGAGTTCAATACTCCGAGAGTCAGAGTGGTTTATTTATCATATTCAGATACAATCAGAAACTTTCTAAACTGAAATTTTAAATAATGTACATTTTGTTAAACTAGCGTATGCCACAGACAGTACTGGTTCTTGCACATAGTAGCCTACTGGTCTCTTTTGCTAAGCCACGCCATTTTTTTGTCCAACTATGTTCCCGACATAGCTCAACAAGAAATTAAAACTGGAGGGGCATATTCATGCCATTACGGTTCACGATCCCGTATATTTTAGTCTCAGATGGGCATCTATGTGCACAATAAATGTAAATCGTTGCCCCAATTACTATTTTGTCATAGCATAACTCCCATTATAGACCCTATAGACATCTAGAATATCATGCAAAGGATATAAAAGGCCATATGAAAGTCCATTAAAATTCAAGGCAGTGTCTCATAGGTACTGGTGGGTCTATTTAAGGTTTCGTATGCGTCGTTTTCTTTTAAGGTTTCATATGTGTTGTTTTCTTTTTCACAGTTTTTCTGGCCTTCAGCATAAATGTACTTGCTTTGACAATCAGCGTAGTCGTTATCAAAATGCCTTTGCATCATATTGAGTACTTCCTTCACAGCCTGTCCTGAAAATGGAGAAAGGTAGGCATTCATGATTATTGCTCACCAACTACAATGCTAAACTCGAAATTTGGCTACCTTTACTTACAGAAAAGTCTGCTTATAATTAGTACAAGAGGGCCGTGTGAACAGCCCATGCACAGCTGACCCGGAGATTCATTACACCTGTGCCTCTATGAACATGGGGTAGCATTTAGGTCACCCATATAGTGAATAAGTCTGACCTTAACTGAAGAACACCAATATATGCAACATCAAGGTCCCAGTTCAAGTAGGTATCATTTTATAGTGAATATTCACACATTTTGGACAGTGACCTAAAAATGAGGTTAAGGTCCTTTACGTACTGTTTAAGCATGATCTGTACAGATAAACTTGAACATGTGGAACATCAAAGTCCTAACTCAAAATAAATCTCAAGTTATCATGTGAATTGTACATTTTCATGTGAGTTGTCCTCTGACATTGAGCATGAGGTCAAAGTCACTTATGTACTGTCTGAGTGTGTCTCTCAAAGATAATCACAATCCTTGTAAAATATCAAAGACCAGGCTGAAATAGTTCTTAAGTTGTAGAGTAAAATACACCTAAGTGACCCTGCGACCTCGAGAATGAGGTCCAGGTCACCCATGTACCTACTAACTCCTGCTGCTATGCCCTCAAGTGTTCCTCTCCAATTTTGAACCAATTGGCCAAGTGCTGTTGGGGATTTTTTTTAAAGATTTGGCCAAAAGATTAAAAAAAAATCCAAATGTCACAAGTGTGACTGTTTGATGATGTCTTGTAGAGACCCAATCAAGGTATATCCCCACCGATTTTAAAGAAGATGTGGCCAGTCTTTTTTTTTTTTGAGAAGTCAAAAAGGCTTCTTACCATTGCAAGTCCCATTCACTTACATAGTTATCAATAGGAATGTGTACATATGCCGTTAAGTACCCACACTGAAAAATTTCGTATAAGATAGGACTCGACAGCAATGCCAGGTAATGTACAGCTTTCCTTGACCCTTCCACAAGGAACATTTCCACCAAGTTTCAGCAAGATCTGAATGGACCTTTTTGATCGGATGTCTAAAATAGCAAAAACACATAAAAATTCATAAAAAAATAGAAAACAATTGCAAATTTAACAAATTAACATCTGGGGGTCACCGGAAGTGTCCCTATGCAATTTCAAAGCAATTGGCCATCCTGTCTAGCAGAAGAAGATTTTTAAAGATTTGCCATGCGAAAAAGCCCCCCCCCCCCATTACTGGAGTGTGACCATTTGAAAAAAAATTGGTACCATCCTAGACACCTTGCCACCAGGTTTGAATCTGGCTGACGGTTTCAGAGAAGAAAGTTGAAAAGATGAATTGGCATTAGAATCTGGTGAACAAATTCAGAACTAGGACTGGAGTGTTTGTGTCCTATCAAGGCAATTAGGTGAGCAGTTTTGAAGAAGAAGATTTTTTAAGATTTGCCCACAAAAGAACAAAAAAAATTCATTGAAAAAGTCCGAAAATTACTTGAGCATGACCATTTGAAAAAACTTGGTAGAATCACCCAAGGTACATCCCAAGAAGGTGTGAAGTGATTGTAGGTGATTGTTTTGGAAAATTTAAAACTAGGAGTTGTGGAGGGATGTCAGACTGACCATCCTATCAGCTGAGCTGACTGACAAGTCACCTGAGCTTAAAAAGGGGGCATATACAGGCCCCACCCCGATTGAAGGAAACAGACCATAAACTTCAATTACCATACAAATTCCCTAATTGGACGGGCATATTATTATTATCTCTATGCCACCTTTTTTTTTTATCTTCACAGAGATAAATTTGTCGCCTTGGAGAATGATAAAGTCTGATTCATGAGAGGCTTTATCTGAAGTTACAACAGATATTTGTCCCAAATAGAATTCTCTATGATCCAAGTAATGGACCACGTGTCATATTTTATTAACATCAAACCAATCTACAAACTAAACTGATCACGTATTTCTCAATTCCATTTTTGTTTTTACCATTTTTCAAAATCATCTTGGCCTTAACTTATATATATATATATATATATATATCATGTTGGCATGTCCAGCATGAACAGCTTTGCACGGCACCTTAAGATGAGGGTGCTTAAGCCGATACTCTACACCTTTAACAACTGGCCAAATTTCAAGCAGGTCTGTGAAACCTGTATCCTCACAATGTTAAAAAATCTATTTTAACGTCAGACTCCATCACATTAATGGCCAGTTGCAGACGTCATTGTTAAGTCGGTGATGAGGTAACTCTAGATTTAACCTGGGGTAGATTATTTTTTACCCATTTGAACACATCAAGTGTTGTGTTAACCAGAGGTTGAACCCTGAGTTAGCACTAAAACCGCCTTTTGCTGGGTGTAACACCACGATTCGAAACAGTGATTCAAGGAGACCTAATAACAGTTGTTTTTGTGTTTCTATTACATAAGAGAGCTACGTATGATAGAGTTCTGGTCACTGTGACACTGAATGTGAAGTCAGTGAAAGAAATAGGTGGATATCGAAATGGTTGCTATCTGGAGTGGATAGATGATCTTCAAATGGTTGAAAGGCTCTTAAGGAAGACAAAAATACTGCAGGAAAGAAATAATCTGTTTCACAAATACGATGATGACCAATTTTTCTTCTGGTTTCGCTTTACTAAACTAGCTGTTATAGACATTCTATGGCTTGAAGAAAGACGGCTGCAAAGTGGGGAAAATGAATGTTCTATTTCCCCAATTCTTTAGCATTTGATATTCCTGCAGTTCTATTGAGGTGGTGGTCAATTTGGATGGGGAGGGGGGGGGGATAACAATGGGAATTTAATGAATCTGGTGTCAACCTGAGGTTGTGTAGCCTGCACTTAAGTGAACCGTCAGCAAACCAGCTGGTGTCACACAACTCCAGGATTAACCCAGAGTCAAGCTGGGATATCACAACTCCTCCCTGTCAGAGTTAACTCTGGGTCAGCCCAAGATTAACAAAGACATTTGAAACTGGCCAGTAGACTATCCTGGGCAAATATAGATTGATGTTTCTCCAATATAATTGAAACTCACTGTGAGGCATTTAACCTTTTACCAGATGATCTTCATCCTGCTTCTCAAACATCATTTATCTCTATTTGAAATCTGTCTTGTGAATGCAAATTTCAATTTTGTCTGGACATTTTGGTTCAGTCAAGAACTAATCCATGACCAGGCTGCATGTTGTGTTGAGCTCTAGTTAACTGTCAATCCAGACTAATAAGTGAGGCACACAAAAAAGCGGCAGGCCATACAATGTCTCTTTTTATCTATGGCACAAGTTAATATATTTGGGTTTGAACTGTTTAGGCCTATATGTTTTAAAATAACTGAAGTTTGTAGCTAATGAAGAATATTTCATAGGTTGAGAGGACTGGTTAAAACCACCAGTTGAATTGTATGGATGGCTGCCTGTCTCAAGTCAGGTGTGAAATTTGTTTCTTCACTTTGGTATCAAAAGCTGAAACTTGATGTTTTGTTTATTCTGGAAATTTGCCTTTTGCTGTATTTAACTTTGCTGTCATTGTTGGGTTGGACTTTATGAATATGGGTAATGTTTCCATAAACTATTTGATAGGGGAGCCAAATAGGCCGTTTCATGTATAGTGACTGCCAACCACATGGCAACAAGAAGTCACTATCAAGCATGGCCTGAATTAAATTAATAAGTTTCAATTAACATATTAGATTGACTGTGTATGTTATAAGGTCACCGCCAGTCCCAGAGTTCTGGAGCAAAAAGTGGATATGACATATTGATTGATGACTGTCGGCCACTATTTATTGGAATGCTCATAACTTAGCATGGACAGAGAGAGAGAGAGAGTGAGAGAGAGAGAGAGAGAGAGAGAGAGAGAGAGAGAGAGAGAGAGAGAGAGAGAGGAGAAATAGGCATTAGTATAAGGGTCACTTTATAGTGTCATAGTGGAATAACAATCCAGAGTGTCATGCTTGCATGATTCTGGTGCATGGGGAAGTCTGCTCGCAGGGAAACCTGTGACCACAATGTAAGGACTACCAGCTATGGCCTGGGTGATGATCCAGCAGGGAGCAGCATAAAACCGAGAAAAAGGATTTGCATGCACAGAAGTTATATTTTACTCAAACCTCAGTTGTCGCATACCATCGTACTGGGCCATACCATGCAGTCTTTCATCATTCATTACCACCGTCCACCTACCATGGGTGGCCAGCCAAAAGCAGTGCATGACTCATAAGAGTCTTTGCATGTTAATGAGCTGCTGAAGAAAGGGAATGCTGGAGCAGGTGGGAATATGATTGGTGGACAATGTCCCAACAGATGTCAACAGTTGGCATTTTTTGCTGACGGTTTGCCAAAGGTGATGTGAAAGCTCAACACCCACATCATCAATGGTAGTTAATAAAGCTATGCTCATGGATTCACAGACCCAGACAATTGAAGAGTTGTTCTACCATCTCAGTTACATCTGGTAATGCCATCTATCAGGGCAATGGGCTTGTCCCCGATCAAGGAAGGGACTGTTGATATTGACAACAAGCTGTCTGAGACTGCCAGCCAAAACAAAGTGCAGTCTTATAGCATTGGAAACAGTCTTCACATAGCGAATTGTTGCACAGCTGTGCATGCTGCAGTACCCATCACCATAAGAATTACAAGAAACAACAAAAAATATAATATGATTTTGTAGTCTTATGTTCACGAGTGTAAAGCCAAGCCTATCAAGCCAGAACCTGTAGTAGCAACACTGTGGCGAGCCAGTCTAGCTTGACTGCCAAATTCAGCCTATCAGTTCATCTGTCAGAGAACTGCAATGTACCAACTATAACCAGCTACTCCATACCTTCCATCCACAGACTTCCAGCAATGGTCCAGCTGATTCAGGGCCTTTTTGGTCCAGAACTGGCAGACATTTTAACAATACAATGATGCCTCCAAGACAAGGTGAGGTCATGTCACTACCAGAGGTCTTATGACTTAGAGAAGGATGACACCAGTAGTCACTTTAACAGGTCCACTAATGAATAAATTGTCAACCTCATGGTGGAAGTGTCAAAAAAGTATGGCTACCACAATGTAATGTCAGTGGCAAGAGGACAAGAAGTTCACCACTTCTTTCTTCAATTACAGTGGTGCCCAAAATGTGGCATTATAGAAAATTTTGTGCAGCGCATTAGGGATGCTAGATTTGAGAGGTTCCAACAACAATATTGAGAGGGAGTCTTTCTCCAGTTTGTTGCCAGCATATGATCCTCAATGGTCAGGCGTTGTAGTCTGGCGTGGTAATTGGGACCTGAGAGTGAATCCTGTGAATGCACATCAGTCCTTAATCATTTCTTGTTGGAATTTTTCAATGGCTCCTGAAGGGTAACAATGACAACAGGTTACAGATCTGCTGTTTCAATGTGGCTGGACACTAAAGGCATGAATTAGGGTTCTCATAATGTCTTGTTGTGTGTCATAACGAGCTTGAATGTAGACTGATCCCTGAAAAAAAACGTGTTTCTGACAAGTGCCTAGTACTTGTGGGCCTATAATCTCTCCCCCCCCCATGGTAAAGGTTATGAGTGCGGCGAGATTGATTTCTATGTCCTTTTTTCGTCATTATATATGGGTGCTGGATGTGGCAAAATCCTTGCTCTCAATCACTTTAAGACAGCTTGCTTGGATGATGTTCGACAAGTGTTCCAGTGGTCAATACTTTTTTCATCGCAGGGACAGAGGTTCCCGACCTCCCAATCACTGTATTTAAAGGCTGAGATCTGTCACAACAACAAAAAAAAAAAAAAAAAAAACAATGGTCAGCGATTAAGCCATATATAGTACAGCCTAAGGGCTATAGTTGACAACGGGATATCTGGCTGTGACCAATTAGAGCTGGACAGACATACCAAGCTGTATTAATCCACAATATGCACATGGCTACTTGGTTGAAGAATGTGAGAACACTTACACTACCACAGAGTCAGCTATGACTGCAGTTAATTAGAATGTGTGAGGGGAAATCGATTACTTGAATATTAATCCAAGCATGCAAATCATCGAGTGTATCATAACAATATATTAATCAGCTGCAGGTACCATGCATCAAAATCTGTAACATACTGGAGTGTATATGTGTAGCATGTGCTTTGTACAAGGAAAGTACATATCTCTTCCATGTACTACTCCTGTAACTATAGGTGCATAGTCTATAGTCATCCTTGTCCTTACTCCTGCATGGTGCCTTTGCATCATTTTTGGCATCCAGGAAGAATTGTACTGGTAGTCATCGTTTTCATTCCAGTAACAAACTGCTGGGTGGGATTGTGCAAGGTATTGTTCATCACAAAATGTAATTTACTTGCTATGAAATAAATTCATGACATTATTGAAACTTTCTCCACGGTTAGTGTTTTCCCTCAAATAAAATCAGGTGCACTTGTATAAAGTGCAGATTTGCATTTTGCATTTTTGAGCATATTATCAGCTCAAGGCTCTGAGATTAATTTTTGTTTTGATGACTCATATTTTGGATCTCTATGACACCGGGAGGTAGTATAAAATTGACTGTGGTTATCCAAAAATGTTCAACAAAATTTAATAAACTTTCTTGACGTTGCTTGGCATCTTGCTGGCAGTTTTGTGTTGCCCAGTGGCAATGTCCTACAACTTCATCTTTATCATATGCTGAGGATGCCATGTTTTCCCTTTCAAATATTTTGCCCAAATTCAAGGCTTACCACTGTTTTTAAATGTTTTTAATTGAATGCTAAGGGTCATTTTGATTTGTTGTCATAAGTTTACTTTTGATATATTTATTTACACTAATTTTTTGTCATGGCTATGGACACCAACCATCCGTCCCTCTTTTTCAAAATATTCATTCACCTTTTCCGTGCCCAGGTTCTCATGGTGCTCTGTGCAGGTACCCTCACATGTGTAATATTCATGTGCAAGAGCACTTGATGTAATTTCTCCTCAATAGTGATCACACTTGTATCTTTAGCATTCTTTTGCATCCTATGTCCAGATCTGTGATGATACGTATCCCTATCCAATCTTTATCAAATAAATAGTGCCGTAATTCAAACATCAGGACAGTTCCAACAGACCACTCATGTTCTTCTTTTATTGCATCCTTGTAGCTGTGAAAAACTAATAATCATGGAATGTAATTTTTTTTTATTGGCAACAAACCTATGGGTAGGCAGGAATGGTGATATAGACCAGGTACAGGCATGGGTTGGCACGTGATTACATGACAGTTTGCATATGGCAACATGTCTAGTGCGCTGTACTCGTCTCAGGACCAGTGATGACTTGCATGCTTCACTATGCTTGGCTATAATTTCCAGATAGTTGACCAAGGAAGACATTGCAATGATGTACATGTCCTGTTCAAAATGTTCCTCCGTCAATTTCAGATAGGATTTTACTATAGGTGTTGGTGTACTGGGTGGCAAATCCCATGCCTGAAACCACTGGTCAATTGCAGTTTCTATCATTATCTTATTGTTCACAGGGTTCTGTGACTTATTCATAAGCATGGATCTCACCCTCTGGATTTTGTCCATGAAAACATTTATCACTTCTTTGTCACCTGGTACTTTATGTTCAGTAAAGAACAAAAATATATATAGAGGCAAAGGGTTAACTAGGGATGTGATAGGGTGGGCAGAAAATGAAGATTTTGTAAATATGTAATCCTGTCCATTTTCTTGGGATTAGCCAAGTGATAGTTGTCCTTTTACCTCACTTAGAAAAAGTGTTACGCAGTATTCTAAAGTAGAAATGTATATCTGAAACATGAATATTTTGTTATGATTGCATTGTGGATGAATGTGTGAGGCATTTTTTTCATTAAAATGAAGTTTATGTTTGGGCCACCTTCCAGACTTTCTAGTGTAGTCCTTCAGGTCGGCATTGACACAATTTCAAGAACAATAAACTCTGGCTCTGATATATCAATTACATTTACATTAAAAACAAATTTGCTAAAAGTACAACTTGTATATGTAACAAAATACATACAGTGACCCCTTTGAAGACAATTGTCAATTACATACATGAGTGTAGTACGTAAGTAAATCATACCATGACACTTTTTTATGGACACTAACATTCATGAAAAATGGCTGTGTCGTCTCAGACACTGTGTCTCATCTACATACATAAGGAAAGTGTGTGTGTGAACATGGAACAAACACGATAGCATGTCTATAGTGGGATGTAGCATTACACATCTACAAGATCTAGGTTCAAAGTAATCAGAGGCTTAGTGCATAAGTACAGCACCAGTTCTCTTTAGTTCAATGCTAGGCAGAGCAACAGGATAGAGAAAATGAAGAATTCAACAAAATAGATGTGATACCTGAAAGTGAATAGCCACAAAGTGGCCAAGAAGGAGAAGAAAGACAGGACTCAATAAATAGTGATGAGCTTACTGAAAGTTAAGTTGTATCAATTGTAATGACTAGAGAACAGCAAGAGGCTGTGCTGGCAGTGTTGATCCATAATGAGTGGAATTTCATACAGGTAGGCAAACAGGAAAACTACCACAATGTACAATGTAGAGTATGAAAATGAAGTAAAACTACCACAATGTACAATGTAGAGTATGAAAATGAAGTAGAGATACCTGGTATCTTAACCTAGAAGAATATATGGGACATGGGTAAATAGGCTTGGTATCAGAGCTGACTAGCATTCCTCTTTCACAGGCTTGTCTGGAATACATTGTTTTTGGCCGGGGGGGGGGGGGGGTGTCTTTAGCTTACAGATCACATAACTGCAGCTTTCAACGGGTACATAATACAGTAATGTTTTCTAATCACCACGACTAGAACTTGATGCTTCATATTGTTTTCTGGTGTTCCTACAGACAACACAGGCCAGGCCAGTGTCTTGAGTCAGGGGCCTGTGGCTAACTTGGATTATCCGCCATAAATGTTTATCAGCACAGCATGGGTTTTTCTCAGCTGAGCAAGCGGGTATTACGTGCCCTAGCAACACATTTCAAATCTGGATGTGGAAAACGCAAATTCCTGCCCAATGTTTATACAAAGAACGGCATTTATTGTCATCTATTATATTAAAATTGGCCTTCATTTTAAGAAGGCAAGTCCTACAACATTCATAAGTCACCCAAATGGCAAATTGTACTCATAAATGTATTTGTGACTGAGATAAACAGCTCTATTGTGAAAAAAGTAGGGGAGCTATGCATAGCAACACAGCTTGGGTATTATGCGATCTGGCTTCCAAGGTCTGCTTTTATATCCAGCTCCTGACTTTTAATGGTTTATCCAGTAAGGCTTATGTTGTGCTGTGGGCTTTGTTCTCCGACTCATAGTTATAGTGGAGGTAGGGTGTGTTTATAATGTTCCAGATTTATAAATGTCACAAAAACGATGTAGGCCTACTTTATTGTTTTACGTTAAACTTAGCTGACTGACACGTCGGGAGAACTAAAAGGTGATAGGCCTAACAGGTCTCTTTTTATTTTTGGCAGAAGAAATGAAATTTGTGTTATGGGTGGTTTAGCCTATACATTTTGGAAAAAGAACTAGTGTCTGCAGTTAATGATGAATATTTCTAAGGTTGAGAGGACCGGTGTAAAACCACCAGTTGCCTTTTATGGGTGACTGCCTGTCTCAAGTCAGGAGTGAAATTTGTTTCTTCACATTGGTATTGGAAAAGAAATGTTGATGCTTTGGCAAGTCTGAAATCTCTTTGCAATCATTGTTGGGTTTGGAATTAATGAATATGGATCATGTGTTTTTGTACTATTTGTCCACTTAAATGGATAAATAGAACAGCAAAGGCCACTATGCCCAGTCTGATATCTCTTTCATCTTAACTGGACTAGTCCTACCACAAAGAAGTGAATGTCCTTTTATCTTCCCTGAAGAAATAGATTCTGCGTGGTTATGTCCAACAATATGTCTAGTTGGTTGACAAGGCACCAGGCCAGCACATATGGCCACAGACAAAACCATTGAGTTCAGACAGTTGTTCAAGATAAGGGCTTATGGAGTAAAAACCATTGCATCTTCATGTAGTGATCTCAGGTGTCATTTAGTGAAATAATTGTTTTGCTACTGGAGTTGGTATTCCCCAATGCTTGCCTGAATGACCCCATATGTGGGGAAGGGGGCAGCATTGAGGAGCACCCAACACCCACAAGGTACAGACCAGAGAGTGGCCCCGAGTATTTGGATACCATTCTCTGGAAACCTAGCAAGCTCATTCGTTTGGTATTTAATTATAGAGTTTCTTATGTATGGTCACTTGGAATTAGAATTTAAGCATGTAATTGGTGAGTAGCTTTTGCACTCCTTGAGAGATTATCATATGCAGTGTATTGTGAGCATAGGGCATGCTGTGTCAATTGTCTCCATAACCGGAACCATGAATGATTTCCCTCCTTGAGTCTGGAGGCATGTGTACCTGAGTTCAGAAAAACATAATCAATATTCATGAACTTCAATCCCACAATAAGGGCCAAGTTAAATACAGCAAAAGGCATGCAAATTCTTTTACCAATGTGAAGAAATAAATTTTATCCCTGACCTGAGAGAGGCAGTCACCCATAAGATGGTGCATAGGTAAGGTGATATGACGTAAAGGTGGAAAACTAATTCTAATTTTCATGTGTATAAGTAATACTTGTCTATACACAATGGAAAAGCCAACCCGGACATTCTTGCATCAGATCATTATCCTTGAGCGTTATGCTAATAAAGATATTTTTAC
>OZ026616.1:24383776-24491276 GCA_964020975.1 Hermodice carunculata | reverse complement strand
CCAATAAAACCATTATGAATCACCCAAAACGGTAACACCTTCATACTTACCAGATGCTGTAATCACTGTTCTTTGTGTTTTCCAAAGGGGATTTGTGGTCCAGTGGTCTGCATCATGAGAATAAATAAATAAATAATACATACATACATACATACATACATATATACATACATGAGTTGTGTGGGGGTGAGGAAGGGTTGACATGAATGTGACTGTGTGGGTGGGTGTGGTTGTGTTAAATGTGCATTGCAAGACTGTTGTTTTATGATGATAAAAAAAGGGATTTTTGGCCTAATGGGCTGTCTGTCTAAACGAAAAGTGCACATACACAAATATGTGCATACAAGCCTGTATCAGGAGTCAGGACAAATGCATGTCAAGTTTGCCATCTACCATATGTATATATATATATATAACATTGAATAATACAAGCATGAACAACAGTGTCACATCTTCTGTGTAGCTCTGAGCCCAAAATATAGCACAATCCAATTAAACAATTGTGAATAACCCAAATGGTACCCCCATCGCACTTACCAGAAGTGGTGACCATTGTAGTTTGTGGTGTCCAAGGGGCATTTGTGGTCGAGTGGTCTGCTTCAAAAGAATGAATATATATATATTTATATATGTATGTATATATATATATATATATATATATATATACATACATATATATACATATATATACATATATATATATATATATATATATATATATATATATATATATATATATATATATATATATATACATATATGTATGTATATGTGTGTGTGTGTTTGTGTACATATAAATAGACAGATATGCTGTCTGGGGTGAGAAAGGTGAGCATAGATGTGTATAAATGTACACTAAGAGACTGCTGACGTAAAACAGGGCATTTAGCTCAGTCCTTTATCTTTGTGAACTACAGCAAGTGTCTATAGCATCCTGTATCAGGAGGCAGGACAAATGCATGTCAGTTTTGCCATTTAATATATTGATTGATTGATTGATTGATTAATTGATTAATTGATTGCAATGAATATCGTGTCATTTATCTTAAGTGCTATTATCTTATCAGGCCATATAAAGTTTCAAACTACTCTCTTGAAATTCATCTGAAGGGTATATTTTTACTTCAAGACTGGCAGTGCAAACATAAGTGTAGAAAATCAGGCTATATTAAATCTCCCGGTTTTTACAAAACTTTATGTAAATGTTTTTAAAGGCAACATTACGTGAGTCTAGTTAGCCTGTTGAAATCAAAACTTTCCACCCGATACTAAGTGGTCCTAAAACCAAAGGTTTTCACATGGTCATATATGATGCACTCCAGCTTTTAATACGTGTCTCCTACAATTTTAAGTGCTTTCTCAAAGAGGAAACTTCTACTTGTATTACTTCATGGAAAAATCCGAAACATATAAACTGTAGACCATTCTTGAATCTAAGAGTACACAATGACTGAAATAATGTCGAAATTTTTTGATCCAGCATGATACTCAGTATAAGAGTATCCATTAAAATGGATGTGTACATATGAAGAGAATGTAATATTTTCTTTGTACGTAAACTTCCTTTATGTAAAGTAAATAAAGAAATACTCAAATCAATTTTGCTACCAAGAAAGCTTTTAGATTTCTGTAATGAAATAATAAGATGCATCTATTGGACACTTGTATGTTTTCATTTTTTTGTGAAGAAACGTGGGTTAGCTAATCGTGAAAATGTGATGTATTGATCTTACATAGCACGACGGGCTTTTCTCAGGTAGAGAAAACCTGAGAGAGACAAAAACAACAAAATCTTCATTATGGCAAGATACTGTCATATATTTGAAAGGCAAATCACAGCCAGCTATCTGGACCATGAAAGGTACATACACCAAAGGACCGCTGACCAAATATGCATGTGATTGCTTATGCATCAAAAGATTGTAAAAAAGTTGAATTTGTTTGCACCACAGCCCATGCCTAATTTGAAAGCTCTTACCATTCCCCTTAGCTGTGGGCTCTTATGACACACTTTTTATGAAGTAGGCCAAATTTTTAAATAACGGAATGCTCAATTACCCATATTACAGCCATACTTCACTGTCACGTACAGAACCACAATATAACAATGAAAGGTTTGGAAAAATTTACTTCCTTGTCCTATGCAGTGTCATTATAGTTGCAGATAAATTCTAAAAACCCGGGTGTTTTTCCAAGTGGTTCACCATCATTTAATGTGGGATGAGCATATATTATTGACCAACATGTGACCTCTACAGGAAATACTTTCCGTATCACTTGTGTACTTACAGACAGTGGTTACTGCAGTTTGTGATGTCGAAGTGGTCCTTGTAATCCAGCTTTCTGTAATATGAGAATGAAAATGTTTGTACGTACGTGTGTGCACTGTCAAATATGCCTTGAAAGGGCCTAGCCGTTTGACCTGCCAGATGGGTTAAATCAGGCAGCGTGCTGGACCACACATCGAAACTAGACAAACGTGAAGATACATACAATAGGACCCACAATCGGTGTTCAATTAAGTTTTGACCATAAATCTGCCTTCGTTGTCTGCTTATTCGGTAAAACAACGTGAAACCGTATTTATTTGTATTTATTTATTCATTTATTTATTTATTTATTTATTTATTTATTTATTTATTTATTTATTTATTTATTTATTTATTTATTTATTTATTGATTTATTTATTGATAAATGTTCGATATTTAGGGATTTTCAAAACAAATTTTTATCTTATTCTAATATCCATGCTCCAACAATAATGGGGACTGCGTATGGACCTTTGCAGGACACTTACCCGTTTTTGCCCGCCACAGAAACCTTTCTCCATATAAAAGGTTGCTTTTACACCACTCGTTTGGTAAAGATGGTAAAGCAGTTCCATCATTTGGTTTCAGCAGTTAGCAGCTTATTCAAATCAGATGAGAATAACTGTAACACTTTACACTCATTCTAAAATATGGTGAAAGATCTGCCATTTTCGATATATGGCTGTTCACACATTGCCAGTTTATTGTGATATTTTTGGTAGATGTAGTTTCATACGTTACGCAATAACTTCTCCTTTATTCCATAACCCGTACACTTATACACATTACTTGGTATCCCATACTAAAACAGGCCTTTATTCCACAAAGAGCTCTGACATCTTCATTCAGGCCTGTATCAGAAGGTCAAGTGGTTCAGCATTTACACATCAGTTTCTAATTCTGATGTACATGCATAATATGATCAATTACAATGACAATTTCGTCAATTAAAGCAGCTGTGTTACAATATCCCGGCATGTGGAAAATTTACACCATTTTGATTGTTCTCAACTGGAGTCCATATACTAAACAGTAACAAATTTAAGTGAAAAACAACATTTGGAACAGAATGTCATGTCAAAGTTGTAGCGCCATTTCTATATGGATTTTCATCAAGACCAACATAACTTAAATTAGTATGCCTTCTTACATCTAAATCCCCAGTTACAAACCAGCAATCGTCCGTGTGTTCTCGTGTGATTAAGTTCCATTTAATAGTTTCATCGTATTTTCATCACAGAAAACATTTTCAAAATTTCTTAATATTATTATCCTTCATGGTAAATTGCAAGTGTTCCCTCAACGAGCCCACATCAAAACACCTGCATGGACATGTCATCAGAAGCTGAAATAATGACCATTTCCAATATAGGCGATCAACAATTAAGTTCTTAGACTGCTCTTCATATGTGATCACGTGCGGGACACCTTTGAAGATAATTTGCTTTTCAAAAACCAGTAATAGAACACACCAGTTAACGCTCCGTAGTGATTTTACACATTGCAGCATTTACATTTTTGCACTGAACACCTCCTGATGTAGATTTCGTTCTTGTAATGCAACATAAATCAGCTGATTGCCTTGCATGCTGTACTGATTTTACATAGTATATTTGTTTCTTCCAGCCACTAGGTTATTTTGTAGCCAAGGTACAATTAAACCAGAGGACTGTGAGAGTCCTGTGCTCAGCTGACTAAGTCGCCCTATGACCTTGGAAATGAGGTCAAGGTCACTGCTCTATTCTGAATCTTACTTTCATAGAGGGCCATCCCCATGTGCAAGATCAAAGTCACAGTACAAATAGTGCTAAGGTTATCAGGCGACCAGTGAAATTCATGTTAGTGTCCGTGGAACCTTGATATGAGGTCAAGGTCACTGAGGTAAGGTCTCAATCTTTCCTAAATAGAGGACCACCAACAAGTTCAACATTTAAATCCTACCTTCCACAGTTCTCAAGTTACAATATGAAAAGTGAAATTCACGTATGTGTCTGGGTCCGAGTGACCTTGGGAATGACGTTAAGGTCACCCTTCTACTGTCTAACTCTGGCCTTTGCTCAGGACAACTGTCATCTTCAACATCAAAGTCCAAGTTCAAATAGCTCTCAAGCTGTCAGGTGAACAATAAAATTTGAGCAAGTGGCGCTATGACCTTGGAAATGAGGCCAAGGTCACTCATCTACTGTCTAAGTCTGACCCTTATTAAAGACAATTAGCATGTGCAATACGAATGTCCTAGCCTTAAAAGTTCTGAAGTTACCATATAAACAGTGAATTTTATGCACCTCGCCCTGTGACCTTGGAAATGAGGTGAAGGTCACTCAGCTACCGTATATGTATCACCCTCATACCCGAAAGTGTCTCTATGCAATATCAAAGCAATTGGCTGAGTATATACAAGGATAAAGACTTTTGAAGATTTGGCCAAAAAATGAACCAAAAAGCCACCAAAAAAAAAAAAAAAAAAATTCCAAAAATCATTGGACTGTGACCATTTGAACAAACAAGGTAGATACCTACCCAAGGAACACCCCTACCAAGTTTGAAGTGAATCTAGCTGCTGTTTTCACAGAAAAGTCAAAATTGTCAATTGGCATTGCAAATCCTAATGACTTTGCAATCCCCATTGCCTTGTATGGTAATAAATAGGCATGTAAAATGAACAAGAAAAAATCCTAAAAAAAAACCCCAACAAAATCACTGGACCGTGGCCATTTGAATCCATTAGTTAGAGACCCACTTAAGGCACATCCCTATTAAGTTTGAAGTGAATCTGGCTAACGGTTTTTAGGTGAGGTCGAAAATGTAAACTACCATTGCAAATCCCATTGACTTGCATAATAAACAATAAGAATGTATGCATTGACCAACAAGTACCCGAATTAAAAATCAGGGATCCACAGCAACGCCACCATCTGTGACCCTTCCATAAGGAACACATCTACCAAGTTTCAGCACAATCTGAAAGATGGTTTTGGAAGAGGAGTCGAAAATAGCGAAAATGCACAAGAATTCATAAAAAAACCCATTAAATAATCGCAGCGCCACCTGTTGAACAACTTAAGGTCTGGGGGTCCTCAGAAATGTCCCTACACAATTTCATTTCAAAGTATTTGGCCAAGCGGTTTCGGAGAAGAAAATTTCTTAAGATTTACCCTAAAATGAACTTAAAACAAAAAAACACAAAAAAAAAAAAACAAACAAAAAAAAAAAAAAAATCATTAAAAGTCCAAAAACCTTTGAACCGTGACCATTTGAAGAAACTTGGTAGAAACGCACCCAAGGCATAAGCCCACCAATTTCAAAGTGG
This sequence comes from Hermodice carunculata, assembly GCA_964020975.1. Lineage (NCBI taxonomy): Eukaryota > Metazoa > Annelida > Polychaeta > Eunicida > Amphinomidae > Hermodice > Hermodice carunculata. Next base: position 24,485,656 of record OZ026616.1, on the reverse strand, counting down.
ATTTGGCCAGAAGTTTTGGATGTCTCAACCTCCTAAAAGATCAGCTTAATTATCAGCTGAGCAAAAAAAAAAATAGAAAAAAAAAATTGCAGCGCCACCTGTTGAACAACTTAAGGACTGGGGGTCCCCAAAAGTGTCCCTTTACAATTTCAAAGTAATTGGCCAAGCGGTTTTGGAGAAGAAGATTTCTTAGATTTCATCAAACAATGAAAAAAACAAACAAACAAACAAACAAAAAACAAGAGAGAATTCGAAAATGTGAATTGTGGACGGACAACGAATGCCTTACCCTCCTAAAAGCTCAGCTGAATTATCAGCTGAGTTAAAAAAAAAAGGGGGGGGGGGACAAAATCAAAAGCACACTAGAAATGCTAATTTGCAGGCAAGGATATGTTGTGTGTCAACAGGGAAGACCTGTTAACAAATGGTAACAACTGGTTATAATCATACACAAAATCACTATTAAGATAGAAAGAGTTGCTCTATCCCTTACGTCTGAAGGTACTTTTTTTCAGGTTTCAAAATCTATTTTAATTGCGTAAGTAGTATAATTTGAATTATATGCAAATGAAATATCAATCTCTCATATCTTCAAAAGCATACTACATAATTATAAACAATAAATCCCAAGATATACCGACAGGTTTGTGACATAGCTGCATCCAATTAACATATGATCCCAGCAACATTAATAGATTTAAGGAAATTGGGGACATTTAAAATGTTGTACATTGAATAGTATCAAAAGCATTATATTGAGATGCAATTGTAATCGCTAGTCATATGTTTATGACAAAGGTGCTTTCACAGAATCACTCTTTGTAAATTTATGCCTATCAAGGGCCATTGCTAATTAAAAAAATATTTTTTTTTTCAATATTATTACCGATGAATATATCATTCAAATATCTGCATATATATTTGGGATACAGAGACTAATGAAAGCCAGCAATGGAAATTGCAATTGACAAGCCCATTTACACTGCGTTTGACCAAACATATATGTGAAATATTATTTGGTGAACAATAATAAGCTTCAACGGTGTCCAGGTCTTTTTATACCTACACAACTGGTGCTATCGACATAGAATTTGCTTGTAAGCACCCAGATTAGCCAAGGAGAAGACTAAATCTATATCGCCATGACTTTCAATCATTAATATAGTGACACTGCCATGGAATCTTTAAAGCAATGTCAAATGAATGCAAACTCTTGCGCGCAGTGTTGTCTAAGCTGTTGTGAGTCATAACGGAAGCATTGCAAAACTGAGTGCAGTCAAAGGAATTTGATCGAAAGTTTCGGCCAAAAAGTCAAAAACAAAACCACTCATTTTGAATATAAACATATAGCGACTTGTACATACTGTACTATTTTTCAGGCAAAAATATATTGAATTGTCTAATTGTTAATTGCTGAAGTATTTTTATATTCCAGTTGTTCTATGTATACTTGTGCTACAAAAATGTAGCTCCATGTTGCTGCAATGTATGATAAATTTATCTTTCTTCTGATGGATTTAATTGAGATCAATTTAAACAGATGGCTGCTGCTAGATCTTACTATTCTGCAAGTCAAATTTCATTAAGAACAAAAAAATTCCGATAACGTTACTAACAAAAAAATTCAAATTCAGAAAAGCCTCGATCGGAAAATTTGGTATTATCTTGTGAATCTTCCAATAGCATTTATTTGATATCCTGTATCGTGTAAATCACAATATCTGGGCCTAACTACTCAATGAGTTAAAAATAGATTTAGTGGTCATAAAACTAGAATTAAAAATCACAAGTTAGACACTTTTTTGTGTAACCATTTCAATTCTGCGGAACATTACCAATTGGATACAAATAATTGATTACATAGTGCCACATTTGTTAGACCAAGACAGTTATGCTAACACAAGAAAATTATTACAAATGGAAAATTTTTTGGATCAAAACACTTAATTCAGCTTTTCCCTATGGACTCACTGACAGAATTTTAGGCTTTGGTGATGTTAGTAATTTGGACTTTGCAACTCTTGACAGCAGTCACACACCTTTCATAATAATCAGGCTGGTATTCAAAGAAGAAGAAGAAGTCACGGACAAAGAAAATTACGGAAAAACAGGAAATGTAGGAATGTGGATACAAAAGACCTTGTCCAAATTTACTACAGGCTTTCTCCAATGGCATTGATCAATTACATACAGCTCTTAAAGCACAATCATTTTAAGCCATTACAAGAATCAATGAACATTTGGGTCTTACTGAAGCAGAACACACATTTCCGCAAAATTTTTGTGAAATTGTGTACGCTTACACAACAACTATTCGGAAACCAGATTCTAATAAGAAACAAATAGATCAAATGTTCAGCAGCATTCCTTTCAAACACAAAATCATTGATTCACTTAACATCCAGTCCCTTTTCAAATTGAAATTTGTTCATAACATGATTCCCAAGAAGTGCAAAATAAAAGATCCCCCCCCCCCATCATTTCCTATAAATATGGCAACAATATTGGACAAATTATCATGAATTACATGAAATTTCTGGCTTCAATTACTCTTGAGGATATCGAAGCTAATCAAAATTTTGACTGTATGTCTAACAGAAAATATCCTAATTTTGTTAATGCATACCACAAACATGTATTTACAGGTAATTTGGATATTATACAAAATTCAAATTTTAAAAGAAATTATGAAAAAAGGTACAAAATTTCGGATATGTCCCAAGTTGAACATTGACAGATTTTTTCAGGATACATGTGATGCATTTGATTCCTACTGTATGAAATGGGCAAAGAAAGAAAAAAAGGAATCTCAGAAATTTGAAGGCTAGTTTTCAAACTTGAAAAGAGTCTTTAGAAATAGAATTTATCGTTACAAATCCCACATTAAGAATTCCAATATGGTTAATCTAAAACAGCCTGAAAATTCAAAAGCAGTCAAAGAACTACAAGAAAGATTTGTAGTCACTAACATAGATAAGGCAGGTAACAATTTTGGGATCATCTGCAAAACATATTATCTGGATGTTTAAAAATAGGAACTTGGTACAAACAATATTTCAGACATAAAAGGAAATGACGTAGATAAATTACACAAACAATCCATTGATTTTTTGTTGGATACACATGAAATGAGATGAAAAGGAATTTTAGTATCAAAATTTCTGAAGGGGACTCATGTATTCCACCTTTGTTCTGGATACCCAAATTACACACAAAAAAACCCCTTTTAAATCTAGATTCATAGCCGGTGCTGCAAAAGGTCCAACAAAACAATTATCAAAAGAAGTAGCATTGTGTTTGACTGCAATTAAGAGTCATTTTCGAAAATACTGTAAAGCAATTTCTAGAAACTGTGAAATAAATTGTTTTTGGGGTATTAGCAATTCTTCCGAGTTTGTATCTAAAATCAAAGATGTAAAAGAAAAAAAAAAGTTTTGATTTTTCTACACTGTACACAATCTTTCCATAGATGCAGTCAAAAGTTCACTTTCAGAATTAATGAGCAAAATATTTAAACATAATGGCAAACTATACATAAATATTAATTCATAATCAAAGAAAGCATATTGGTCACACAATAAAAATTCAAAAAGCAACGTTAAATCTTACACAGTTGAAACTTTAATAGATGCTGTAAAATTTCTTTTGGATAATACTCTCATTCAATGCGGACCATTGGTTTTTCAACAAATAAAAGGCATTCCAATGGGTAACAACTGCTCACTTTTACTGGCAGTTTTATATTTAACCTGGCTTGAATTTAAGTATATGGATAAATTGATGAAAAAAGACTTTCAAATGGCTACAAAATTATCAAACAACGCAAGATATATCGATGACATTGCTTGTGTAAATGTGCAAAATTTCAGTGAAATTGCTAAAGAAATTTACCCAAAAGATATTCCTTTGGAGGGTAACAATTCAGATGGTTTCAGAGATGTATTTTTGGATATGGTATTCCGGTCACTACTGACAGGTTTTGTATTAAACTCTATCACAAAATAGATGAGTTTAACTTTGAAGTAGATAATTATCCTTTCCCGGACAGTAATATTTCGGATACTATTGGATATAACACGTTTTTTGTCACAGATTTTGAGATTTGATAGTATTTGTTCTAAATTTCAGGACTTTGCATCTAGAACCAAATTTATTTACAATAAACGCGAGTCAAGAGGATTCAAAGATGTACTTTTGATCAAATATTTCTACAAATTTTGCTGCACATATCCCGAGATTGTTAGAAAGTTTGGCTTTAATAATTTTAGAGATTTTAGACTTGCCTGTTTTGCTACTTAATTTTATCTTTTGGCATCATTCTGTTTTAGTGTTCACCTTTCAGACATTTTAGGATAACTTATTTTCTGTTAGGTTAAACCCCCAGGGCCTATCGGTAGTAAGTAGCGGCCTACGACAGTTACAAGCTTGCCTAATTGTACTTGATATCTGGTTAATATTTTCATTGCATTCTCTTGACTTAAATACAAATGACTTTCATTCTTTTCTGACTTGCCATATAATTTTGCTGTTATAATCTAAAGATTTTTAGAAAGTTTGGCCACAATAATTGACAGTTTTTAAACTTGTCAATTTTGCTACTTATCTTTTGGCATCTTTCTGTTTTAATATTCACTTTCAGACATTTTAGGCTTACATGTTTCTGTCAGATTAACAGGTTAACCCCCCCCCCCGGGGGGGGGGGTATCGGTAGCAAACAGCGGCCTACGACAGTTACATGTTTGCCTTATTGTACTTAAAATCCTATTAAGAAAAATTGTTTTGATAACAGGTTTTTGGCATAAATGCTAATGACCTTCATTCTTTTCTGACATTCATAACTGCACATTTACTCAATTTTAGAACATTACTCAAAATTGACAGTATTTTCTCAAATGTCACAAACCTGACACATTACGTTGATACATTGGCTTAGGGTTGCAGTGAAATAGAGATTAATTGTTTGAGAAGTATCTGTCATCATGGAGTTTGTTTTACATTTCTGGTGCAGGATGCACATTGTTGCGGTCTTGGTTAAGATTTCCCTTGGTTTGTACAGGTGGTCTAGCTGCAACTGTTTATTGTACAATCTCTGGGACTGAATATAATGCCCGAGCTTGTTTCTACTTCAGTTAAACACTGGCGGGTGGTTTAACTAGGATAAGCTGTACAGCTAGAAAGGGTACATATTGGTTCGGGGGTAAGTCAAATTGTTCTTATCTGTACCTGTACTATACAAATTTAGTAATGAAGCTCTGCATTTATAAGCAAAACTTCACGTATTTAGCTAATTCATCATTTGCCACGTTCATATTTATTCATTATTATGTGGATTGTCTTTGCTGAATATTTAGCTTAGACAAGGAGCCGCTACTCAGAGAGACATGTACTGGTAATAGGCTCTGAAACATGTTGAGTAGTTACCCGCTGAAGACCCTTTAATTTATTTGGGCTAATACAGCCTATGTCAAAATTTTACAGAGGAACGTTTGCAATATGGACAATAGTACTTCCATATGTATATAGGTTAGACAGGGACAGGTTAGCTTATGGAGAGTAAATAGTTCGGACTGCGGAATAGGGTAATGACTTCTCGGAAGTGGTTATGGGCAAAAAGCACAAATACAGTAACTCATGTTAGGATTGGACGATGTATTGCCACAAAGTATCACGAATGAAAGGTGAAGGACAGAGTTGGGGATTCTGAGCGGTCTAAATTCAGTCAAGGTTGATAAAGAAATGAATCCGGATTTGACATTACATGGTGAATAAATTGGCCTCCATTTTTGAAAGTTCATGCTAATGTCATTTTGGCGTCTTTGTCAATCGTCTACCCCGGAATGAGCGATTATGTCCATGTAGACAAGTGCGCAGGATGAGGTACACGCGTTTCATTGGCGCCTTCTAGCACAGAACTTACCAAAAAATATCATGAATGGCCTGTATGGCGTATCATTACAGTATTCTTGGGGCACAACATGAACTGTTTTGATGTTGGGGTAATTGATGCTGTGTAAGATTTAACGTTGCTTTTTGAATTTTTATTGTGTGACCAATATGCTTTCTTTGATTATGAATTAATATTTATGTATAGTTTGCCATTATGTTTAAATATTTTGCTCATTAATTCTGTTTGATTTTTTGTAAATCTATCGTGTATTATTTGCCTATATGTATAAATGAATAAATATATATATATGTACATATATATATATATATATATATATATATATATATATATATATATATATATATATATATATATATATATATATATATATATATATATATATATATATGTGTGTGTGTGTGTGTGTGTGTGTGTGTGTGTATACTTTGGACATTTGAAGTCAATACATTCTACTGCTACTACCACTGCTACTACTACAGTGTCTTCATTGAAATTCCCCGTTATTTTTGTTAACATACATTCCGTGACTGCTTACAGCATCGATTTTACGGATATGGATTAGTAGTTGGTAATTTATACTAGAATATGTTAAATTTACTTCCCAAAATTTGATCAAGTTTCGTTTTTTGAGGTTAAAAACAAATAAGCAGATTTTTGTCATATTTATTGTTTGACATGAGGTCTTTATTTCTTGTGTTCTGCGAGCTTAGATTGGCTGTGGACAGCAACACGATATATCTTTTTTGCATGTATATTAACACACACCTTCATCCTGTGTCTCACGACGTGGTATTATAATTGGTAAGATGTAAATTTTTCAATAAAAAACCTTCGTGACATGCATCATGGTGGACAAGCTCAAAATATGATCACTCTGCTCAGGGAAATACGCATATGAGCACAGTGTGTCACAGAGGAGCCTTCTTGATAGTATGCTCCTCATCGGTATTGGGTGCTACTGATGATTTTACTTTTAAACACATAGAGTGAGAACACTGGCTATGAAAGCTCGTGACCAATGACTGAACGTTATCATGGCAGGCCTACGTAAATTCTTGTAGAATGTTCTGGACTGAAAATGATCCAACATAAAACGTTGCTTGTGTCACATGGGATCATGGTGATCCGCGCTGAATGCAAGACAATGTTGTGACCGGTATCATTATTAATACAGGAAAGGAAAATATTTATTGTTATGTTTTGCTGCAATTTGGAATTTACTTTTGGTGATAACTGCTCATGGTACTGAAGCTACTTTATTTTACCAATCGTGACGGTTATAACATGCTTAAATATATTATAGGTTTTAACCTTAATATTTGAAAGGGCAAGCAGGGTTTATATACTATCTTGGTTATAATCTTTTTTTGTTTTGTCTGTAACTTAAGGATTAACCTAAGTTAAGGAGAGTTACGCATTTGTTGCCTCATACTTCTTTTATTTCGTGACCTCTACTTGCGCGAGGTTTATAATCGCAAGAATACGGTATTCAGGAAATTTATTGTTCGACTTCTTTACAAAAAACAGCAAGTTGGGATTCACTCCATTGTAAGTCTGTGACCACATGTTTTCACCTGGTATGATGCCAAACATAGCATCACTGGGGCAACGGAAAGTACCAAAGTATTAATTACATGTCATTAATTTGTCAGCTAAACTTTGTAGCATGCATTTGTACTGCAGATGGAAAGATTCAGATTTGAGTCTCGTTTTCATGGAACCAAGTCAATTCAGAATGATGTGCATGCCTTATTGCAACATTTGGTGAATGATTTTAATGCTCAAAAGGCTCCTCACATTTATACACTTGCTTGACTTAATTTTAAAAAAATTACCATCATTAATATCTGATAGCACCATCAACTGCACAACTTAAAGCAGATATCACTGAATCGCAAGCTGCTAAACAAACAGCAGAGATTTATGTCCACCAGGTTTAAGAAAGGTCTGTTCAGCAGTTTTTGAAAAGTCTAAAATATAATTGTGGGCTGACGGACACACATGAAAAAAAAATTCTTTTAAGCTCACCTAGCTGACCTCATTTTTACTGTTGACTTGATAAACTCAGATGTATTTGAGCTAGGCGATGTCAGATGGAGGTGGCAGCCTGTACAAACAGTCACATGCTGATGACAAACAATTATACAAAAATAAGGAAGAGAACATCTGCTCCCCATTCAAGTTACCATAGGTGAGCTTGGAGTACTGTCTCCTAACATACCTTCAAACGTCACCGTACAAACAAAAGCAAGCAAGCAAACAAAAAAGGAGAGATATGATCTTTCATTGACTTTCCCTGAAAGTTTGTCTTTGCCTAATCCGTGATTATTTTTTTCGATAGTATTTTGTTTTCTTTTCCTGCCTGCTGATTTACTTTTTCTTCTTTTCTTCTAATTTTTTCTTCTAAATTTTGATATCTTGCGGTCATACGGAGAGATGAAATTTGTAAATGTGTGTGTTTCAAATGAAACGCTGCTTTCACTGTAATCAAGAACACAGATCACTTGGTTGTATAAATTACACCCTTTAGAAAAAAGGTAATTATCCGCCTTGCGGTCCAGGACTCAGACTATAACTCAGACTCAGCGTCAGAATCAATTTATTCGACACTACAAACAAAACAACGTAAAAACTGTTACATCACAAAAGGAATGTCATGGATTTGCAGAATTTTATATAAGATGGTGATATTACAAGTATCTAATAGAAAGCCAGGATAACTTTCATTAAAGTTTTAAAATCCACTGTTGTGGGGGCTACCCATTGCATAATTACAAGTTAACGTAGAACATAGAAATACGGCACCGATATATAATAGCTGGAACAAAATTACGTAACCGGGATTTTATTTTTTCTGTGCTCATATTATATTCCATCAGCACTTATATAATTAATTTCGATGTAAAAGTTCCATTTTATAGATATAATAATATATTTCTCAGCTTCTCGTTTTTTCCACTCATTATTAAGACAGAACTTTCTAAACATATCAAGTGAATTTTTAATGTGTACGACCGTTGATCATACTCATAGACATCAAATATTGATCTTTTTAGCTCTGCTGACTTGTCAGTCAGCAGAGCTATTGGAATCCGTTTGCGTCCTTCGCCCATCTGTCCTTCGGTTCGTTGTTAGACTTTTTACATTTCGACTTCTGCTCAAAATACGCTGCATGAAATGTTTTGATTTTGCACATGGGTTTTCGCAGAAGGGCCTGTACCAAGTCTTCGAAGAGGATGATAATGCAATAATTTTTCTATTTTTTATGAATTTTTAAAATTTATATTTAGAAAAAGTTAAAATTGCTTCATCTCAAGAACTTCGTAGCCAATTGTTTATATTACATCTAGGCTTGTCTTGGATTACCTGGTTCTTATTTTGGCTACCAGGTGACGCCGTGATTAAACAAATTAATGAATTTTCGTGTGTTAATGCTATGTTTGACTTTTTCTCCAAAACGACTGAACAGACTTGCTTAATTTTTTCAGAAGATAATTTGACATTAGAGAATAAAAAGTTTGCCAAAATTAGATGGATGTGTTAATTTTTGACGAATTTATGCGAACTCTAACTTTGCAACCATCGGTAAGTGCTGCCACTAAATAGTACATATGGCTATTTTATTTGGATTTTCGACTTCTAAAAAAGCGGTGCTCCGAATTTTTTTTTATTTTTCATATAGATGTTTCCCAGATAGACCTCTACCAAGTTTGCGAAGGAGATGATAAAGCAATATTTTTTTTACCATTTTTTATGAATTTTTAAATTGAATTTTTGAGAACAAAAAATTATCTCGAACTAATTGCACTATTGCATTGATATTACAAATAGGGTCACCTGGGTTCACCTTGGTCTTATTTTGCCCACCAAGTGGTGCTGCATTTTTTGTATATTTTTATGAATTTCTGTATGTTAAGGCTATTGTGGATTTCTTCTCCAGAACGGCTGAAGAGAATTGCTTAAAACTCCAGACAATCAAATCTTGCAAAAATGACATGGTTACGTTATTTTTTTACGTTTTCTACATAAGGTCGGTTACTGTGGACGTAGAGTAAACACGAGCTAGTGAGCGTTATGTCAGGTCCTGATGAGCCCCGTTGGAGGCAAAATGCATCAAACTGTTGCCCTTTAAATTTTTAAGAAACATATCACTCATAAAACACAATTCAGTAGGGGTTTGTGAGCCGCCAGGCCCTAGTCTGGCTCTCAAATATGCTGACTTCTTGACAGAATAATTGGCCATCACCTGGGATCACCTTGTTTCTATTTTGGCCACTAGGTGGTGCTGCAATTATTCTATTTCTTTAATGAATTTTTATATGTAAAGGCAATTTTTGACTGGTTCTCCAGAATGGCTGCAGATAACTTTTTAAAATTTCATCACCATATAATTTGACCTTAGAAAATGAAAGTTTGTGAAATTGATATACATGTGTGTGTGTGTGTTAATGTTTGACGAAGGTATGGGAAATCAAACCTCACTACTGCAGTAAGTACGGATTGCTCACATAGTTTTCTTGTTGGATTTTTTTTTGAAAGCAAATAATTTCTTCATCTCAATCTTGATCTGAAGAACTACTTGGCCAGTTGCTCTAATATTGCTCATAGGGTCACCTGGTGTCAATTGATCTACTTTTTTGGTCATCAGGTTGCTATTTTACTAATTTCTCCAAAAATTTACTTACAGTTTTATCAGATTATAATATGACTTTAGATAATGAAAGTTTGCGAAAAAATTAAGGGATATGTTCATTTTGGCCTTTAAAGATCAAATTAAAGTTCAATGACATATCAGCTTACATCTTGATAATGATCGATCCAAAGCCCGTGGTTACCATATGCAGCCACAGGCCTGTTGATCTCACCTTTGAACAGGCCTATGAAACCACACAGTATATCTTTATTGTTCATGCTCCTTTTGGAGGCTTACCTTTGGTACAATTATATCGCACTTCATAATCAAGGCAGTACTGTCCAACAGGCTGCCGGTGATTCTTTTCATAACACCAATAATTTTTGAGAGCTTATTTCCAATTTTGTTAGCGTGTGAGTGCCAATTTAAGTTTTCGTTAATTCGTAAACCTTGCAAATGAAATTAACTGGTTTTGTAGATGGGCACGTTCTTTATTTTAAGATTTAAGGTGAAATTTAATTTTTCGTTGAGGGAAATGAAACATCATATATTTAGTTTTAGCAATATTAATAGATAATTTGTTGGCTGACAGCCAATAACATACCTTGTTTAATTCAATTTCTATGCTATTTGAAACAGAGTCAGTGTCCTTGAGAGGAAAATTGAAAGAACTAAATGAATTGATAAGAGTCGTATCGTCTGCATAAAAAATCGATTCAAATTTTGAAGATGCCAAATACATGTCATTTGTGTAAATTATAAAAAGAAGAGGACCCAAAATAGAGCCCTGTGGCACTCCAGTTGTAATAGGTAGACACTTTGACGAAACATCGTCGAAATTGACGTATTGTTTTCTGTTTGTGAAGTAACGTCTAAACCAATTTAAAGGGGTTCCTTTGATACCGTAATAATTCAGCTTATGGTATAGAATTTCGTGGTTCAGAGTATCAAAGGCCTTTGATAAATCTAAAAATATTGTGACAGGTATGTCTCTAGTATCCAGAATCTGAAGAAGACGATCTGTTAATTCCATAGCGGCAGTTTCGGTGGAGTGCAATTTTCTAAAACCATGCTGGCTTGCGTAGAAAAGCCTTTTTGATGTAAAAAAATCGTACAACTGATTATGCACCACTTTTTCAAAAACTTTGGAAATAGCTGGCAGGGGAGAAATTGGTCTATAGTTATCCAATAAAGAGTTATCGTCTTTTTCATAAAGAGGTAATACTTTTGCTATTTTTAATTTATCCGGAAAGACACCTGTGGTGAGAGACTGACAACTAACGCAAGAGGTACAGAAAGAGAAGTTACTAAACCTTTCAATAAATACATAGATATCCCGTCCTGTCCGGAAATAGTCTTGGGTTTAAAATTTTTGAAAATCATAGAAATCTCATCTGGAGATACATGTGAGAAAGCAAAATTACAATTGTTTGGTGTTGAAAGATAAGAGAAAAAAGGTATGGAATTACCATTATTAACCTGTGCAGCTAAATTGGGACCAATATTGGTGAAAAACTGATTAAAACATTCGGCAATTTGGTGCTTGTCAGTTATAATTTTGCCGTTAATTTTGAAAGCCAAAGAAAATCTATTTTTGAATCTATTACCATCCATGACAGAGCGTATTGTGTCCCAAGTCTTTTTTCTCATCATTTCTATATTTTGCAAATTTTGAATAATAGTAATTCCGTTTCTGTTCACGGATACATTTGTTGAGGATTTGATTGTAGGTTTTGAGATTAATTTTCGTAGGGCCAGACAAAGGTGACTCGTGTGACGTGCATTTTAATTTCTTGTATAGATTATCACGAAATTTGATAGATCTAAGAATGCCGTTGGATATCCAGTTATTTTTCTTATGCTTATATTTGTTGAATTTAATTTTTCTTATGGGCATATGTTTTTCTTTGGCCTTGGTCAAAATAGTTTCTAACGTGGAGTAATTGATATTTGGGTCATGATGTGAATTTGTATCGAGTAATTGCATAATATTACAATTATTGATCTCATCATAAAAATTATGTACAGAATTACAGTCTAATTTTTCAGCTAGAATATATTTGGGAGGGTTTTCTATATTTAGAGCTTGGTCAATGAATGTAAAACATGCAGCATGTGCTACATGTTTGAGCATAGATGTATTTGCCCCTTCATGGTTGCATGCAGCATGTGCTTCAGGGATGGCAGCATCGTGATGCACAAGGACCTCTTCTCTTTCAGTTACTATCAACTGCTTGTCCTGTTTCTGAATTGACTGAATGCGGACATGTCGCAGCTAAATTATTAATTTTTGTTGGTATTTACGGTGTCCAGGCAGTGGGGCAGAGCCAGCTACTCTTCTTCTTATACCCCTTTCTCAGCTACATCTAACTTCACTCTTCAAACAGCGGGCAGCATATCTATCCCAAACCACATCAACCTATGTTGCCTGATTAAGATATGATGTGATGTATGGGACAAACATATATAGTGCATAGCCATGAAATGTTGCAGATGCCATTGACGTTAACATGTGAACAATTGCTGACGAACTTCTATTCCATAGAAGCTAGAATGCCAATGTCAGTGTAACTATTACAAATGCCCAAACCCGTTAATATATAAATTAAAGATCTCAAGGACTCATTGATAATATTGGCAACCATTAAAGACATTTCTTATCCTGCTTCAGTTGAGAACTCAATTATGCCGTTGATAGAAGTAAGAGAGGCAGAGAAATGCCTTAACATTCAATGAATGATTTTCAATGACTTGATGCTCCAGAGAGAGAGAGAGAGAGGAAGAGAGAGAGGGAGAGAGAGAGAGAGAAAGAGAGAGAGAGGGAGAGAGAGAGAGAGAGAGAGAGAGAGAGAGAGAGAGAGAGAGAGAGAGAGAGAGAGAGAGAGAGAGAGAGAGAGTTCAAACAAACAGCATCCCCTAGGAAATTCAGAGATTCAAAAATACCAAATCATCAGCATTTATCTTCCAATACCAACGGGATGAAATCAATTTCATTCCTGACTTGAAATAGACAGTCGCCGATAAAGGGCACTTGTGTTTTATACTTGTCCCCTCAACATTTGCAATATTCTTCATTGACTACAGATTTTAATTTTATTGTAAAGGCCAAACTACTTCAACCCAAAATTTATTACTTTGTTCCAAAGATAAAAGGAACTGGGTATGTTTGCCACTTTAGGTTTTCTTCACTTGTCAGTCAGTTCAGCTGACAGCAAAAGGAGAAAGTAACCCTACTTCATTATTGTGATTTTCATGACTCTGAAATATTGTACAAACACGTGTACTTCCATTAAAACTATGAGTTGCAGACCACACATCCCAGCACAGCACAGCAAATGTGGTATTTATAAGACATTTGGGAAAAACATTATCCTATTCATAAGTTTCAAACCAATAATGACCACAAAGTTGATAAAGCAAAAGACAGAGATTCATGAATTACCAAAACATGAACATCTATTTTCATTACCAGTATATAGAAATAAATTTCACTCCTGACTGGAGCCATAAAAGGCAACCAGTGGTTTTTGGCCATTCCTCAGAAAAAAACACATATATACCCACATTATATATATATATATATATATATATATATATATATATATATATATATATATATATACGTATATGTATGTATATATACGTATATATATGTATATATATATGTATATATATATGTATATATATATGTATATATGTATATATATATGTATATATATATATATATATATATATATATATACACATGTGCTTAAAGGATTTTATTATTTAGGCCTATGTCAGAGTTAATCTCCAGTCAACCAAGTGTATGGAAAACAGGCGGCGTCCTGGGGAACGTTTTCTAGCCAGCTGTATTTAGGGAAATAGAATGTTATGATGGTGATAGTGTGATGGTGTGGGGTGGAATTTCAGATGGTGGGCGCACTCAACTGGTCTTCACTGAAGGAATCCAGGCAGCACAGCGCTCTATTGATGAAATCATGCTGCCCGAGGTGATTGCATATGTAGGTACCATAGAAGATTCCCTGCTTCAGGATGAAAATGACCTCATAGAGCCTAATGTTATAACAGGCTTTTGCAAGACCACGGCATATCATATCTAGATTAACCAGCAGAGTCACCCTTTTTGAGCCACAAAAAAGCACCTCTGGGTGTGCTGGGACAGCGTGTGAGGCAGCACTTGACTGAAAGAATCCGCTAGATGACGTAAATGTAATACAAGTACATCAATGGAATGCCATTCCACAGATTGTAAGGGAAGCCATCAAAAGTTCAATGGTTACAAATAAACCAAAGTAATTTCGTTTTAGGTCAGACACCCCCCTCCCCCCTGAAACTAAACTCGACTTCACATTAAAACTTCGATCTCCCAGAATGTTTACTGTAGTGGTCACAAATTACATAGTGTTTGCCACTATAAAAAGGTCATATTGTGGTGTATATAGGATGGCTTTTAAAGATTGGCATTATTACGATTCTACAACATGAAGACAGGACTCACATTCCTGGATGAATGATTGATAATGAATAATTGTCAAATAAAAGGTATTTCACTTTTATTAAAATTGACTTTGTTTTTCTTTTGTATTCAGTTTACACAGGCTTCACAGTATGCAGTATTTCCATGTCGGTCATTTTGCAAGTCATTTATATCCAAAGCCCATTTTGTCTTGAATGGCCTGCTGAACAGTGAAGCCTGTCCAAATGCTGTATAAAACTGTCAGCTTTTTTAAAAGCAACGACACAAATGCTTTCTTTATACCATCAATGATTTATTCACTGGCATTCTTTTTATAATGACATGTCGCATTCTCTCGCATTCTTTTATAATGACATGTATGATGTTTGTTAACAAACACCATACAAAACAAGAATACCTCATATGGAATAATTAAATTCCTCATGATACCAAAACAATTATGAATACATTGTCTCCAACATAATGTCAATGTGAAACTTGGACTAGAAGAAACTGTATTCAGTAGCTTCTCCCTTGAAAGCAGTCCATGAAAGTTATTCACTCGCATTCTTTTATATATGACATATATGCTGTTCGTTACTCATATATTATATGAGCAACAACACATCATGCAAAACGAAAAAACCTCATACGGAATAATTAAATTCCTCATGACACAAAAACAATTATGGCACAACTTGTAACTTGAAGTATTCAGTAGCTTTTCCCTTGAAAGTAGTCCTAGGTAGTAAAATATTTGGTCACAAAATAGCAAATTAATTTGGAATAGTCAAATATACTCTCATTCCTTGGATGTGGTTTTCAAAAATGTAAATATATCTGACACATAACTACACAGGCAATCACATTCTTTCTAGTCTGGAACATATAACATCTTGGGTACTTTCCACACAATATAAGAGCAATATAAAACACGCAACCGCTATTTGAACAACCCGTTAAAACTGGCGCTCGATCATCGCGGAAACGGTTTTTTCCTGTTTGCAAGTTAAAATTTTGATATTTTTTGCTTACATCGATTTTGTGCGATAGAAAACTAAATGGACTTTTAACCCCCTCCCCCTCACTAAATGAGGTTCGTTTTTTATCGCACATCGATCTTTTGATGGCTTCCCTAATCAACAAAGTAGTGTAAAGCATGAGAAAGAGACTTGAAGAAAGCATAAGAGAATGTTGTAGCTACATACACTTTTGGGTTTTGTTTGACAACACTGACGCCTTCTGTGTTTTTGTGCAATGAACCATGGCAACGACCGCCCACATTTCATCCACAAACACATGTCGAAAACATTATAAGCCTTTGAATGAATCAAAGATTTAAAGCCAGGGAGACCATAAAATAAAATTATGTACCGATGCATTCGATTGCTGATATTATTTTCTTTTTTGTTGAGTATATTTGAAGTACTACTGACTTCAGGACTTTGCAGTGGAACTTTTGTACACACGTTTTATTTTAAAAAAACTGTGTAGGTGGGCAGGGTTTGAACCAAAAATTGTGTGCCGTTTTGGTTGCTTGAGTGCTTACTAGCTGAAACCACTGTGCACAAAGCATTTTTTTGAAAAATTACATCTGCTTTATCAATTTATAATAACGACCGAAGGAAGTCTTCTACCATAACACGTGTATATATATACTGAAAAAAAATCTAGTTCTGTAGTAATAAATTAGTATACTCAGTACTATACTGTCTAACTTGAAAATCGGGAACTTCCTGTGTTCCGCAGCGAAAAATCTCCTTACAACCAAATGTCCCTCTACATGCAGAAAATACTTTAGTGCATGCTGGTAGGCCTAAAAATCTCTATGTTATCCATAACAAATAAAGATATCACACAGAAAAAAAAGACACCAGAAGATTTCTATCCACGTTTTTTCACTATTCCCTGGATAACACCGATAATGACGATCTCGTTTGAGCACAGACCGACATTCGTGTGCACGTGCTGTCGAGTCCAGAGCGACCAGCACAGTCTCTTGTACAGTTCCATTGACGCCCGTGAGAATAATGGAGTGCTATATGAGGGCTTGGCGCTTAAGCCGAATCCGGCCTTTTTCAATGCATGCACAGAAATCGTTTTTCCTTTCTTTATCAAGTCATTTATTATTTATTGTGGATGACGGGAGAAATTTTAAGAAGAGAAAACTACATAATGTTTAATAGCAGTTTCAGGTAAACGAAAACCAGTTTATCAAAACTGTGCATTCTTTTTGTTAAGCTTTATTGAAACTGAAACTAGGTTTAAGAAAACTGATCTTTTTTAATTTTAGGTTACCAGAGCATTGTTTATATAGTCTTTCCCACGGTACCAACCATTCCGGACATTTGTAAACAAACATGGCCCTACGCCATTGAAGGATTTGCAACGGCCATGGACTAATCTTGTCATTCCTTAATGGGTCGACTTGACGACCAACAAGTTCACTCCGTATGTTATAGGCCTACATGTTCAAGGCACGGACATTCTCTTCTGGTTTCCTTCCCCAATCTCTTTCTAAAGGGACCCATGATCATTAAATGACAATGAGATTTGTTACTTAGATGGATGGGTATAAGCCTTCAACACTACCCACAAATAAGAGATGGGGCTGACGGGGACGGTGGGTCGGGGCAGGAAACCAAACAAATAGAAATTACATTATACTTACATTACATATTCAGGTCGTAGTCTAATAAATAGGCCTAGTCATGAGCCGAAGAAAGGTCGTCATTCCTCTCTGGACAGCGATGCTGCCCATAGCAGAGAGCGTCAGTGTTACTTCACTTAATTTAACATAAAGGTATTCTTGATTTTTTCTCTTTTTCATCTTAAAGCTATTGTATCCGTTTAAATTATAAAAGGTAATATTTGTGGTTAACTTTTAATTTGGATAGCTCTCAAACTTTCTTTAGGAGTGAACTAAGTTTGGTTGCTTTTCCTTTGATCAGCCAAGTGAAACAGACAGGAAAAAATATCAGAATCACTAGCATCGGGCAAAAGTAACATTTACGAAAATCAAAGTACATTATTGCTATTTCCAGTTAAAACAAGCATTTTATTATCATTTTAACTACTTTCACTCAATGCATTGTACGCCATATTGAAAATTAAGTTTTTCAACTCCCTGAAAAAAAGCAAGTTGTGGTAAATTCATTGTCGTACTATTGTTAATAAAAATGCGCGCATACAACCGTTTCGTTTGGGGTATATGAAATTGTTTTGTATATTATAAACATTGTTATTTGATTTAGTACTGAGAAAGTCTTTTTTCAAAATTTTACACACAGTGGAGAGAAAAAACCTAGTGGTGGCACAATATTCAGCTGGATTCTACAAGTTATTAAGAATACATGCTTTAAGCATTAATTTTTTAGTATTAAAAATGTCTTGTACTCTTTATGAAGTGTTCTTTTACTTACTATTGAAAAAAAGTCAGGTATCACAGCAAATCTCTGAAAAACGCAAGTAGAGGTAGCAACTGTTCATCTCAAATTATTAAAAATATCGATCTAAAGCCATTCATTTGAAGGTATGAACAAAAATTCCTTGCACCCATTAGGCCTACATAAACGCAGTTTTAATTCATGTTGAAGTACAAGAGCCAAATCTGGTATGTCTAAACCGGTTTCTCAAAACAATATTTCACCTTTCGATTTTGGCGTCGCCATGATTTGTGGATGCTTGTTCATGATGATGGCAGTAAAATATCGCGTCTGCTGTAAGTGAGCATGCCCAACAGTAGGGGAAATGTAGCATCTGCTGTAAATGTGCATGCCCAATATGTAATATCACAGAAGTATTCGACTGAGGTAAATTTTTGTTTTTGTGTTTGTTTCTTTTTTCTTTTTTTTTCTTTTTTTTCCCTTTTTTTTGTTATGTATTTTGTTTTTGTTTTTTTGCTTTTTTTGTTTCTGTTTTTGTCTCGGGTGCTGTGACCGTTTCCTCGCCCCATAGGTTTGCGATTGCTCCAGTTTTCAATCGAATAAGCCAGTAACTTGCCGTAAATGCGCATGCCCACATATTTAAAAACGTTCACAGTGTAGTAGGTTGTTGGCATTTCGCTTTTTGTTTTGTTTCTGCCTTCGGAGCTCCCACTGGATGGCCTAATACATATTATATTGTTTTGATTTCAATGGAAACCTACTAGAATAACGTACATAATCAACAGCTTTCCTTGGTCCACCCTGGACCCTACGTGCCCATGGTGCACTGGGGAAAGCTGTTTACTGGGTTCATTTATATACCCAGCGAAGGGTTAAGGTGTAATAATGACTACAAAATATGAAGCTCATATTTTGTATTGGAAACCTAAAATTTATGGCTACTCAGTATGTAATAATAGATTGATGCACAGCAATTCCCCTCTAGTCCTCCATAGATATGAAGAAAATCTTTTTGTCAATAAACTACATACTTCTCTATCAGATTTGTAAACCTGCATTGAACAGCAAAATCTGATGTCCACAAAGGACAAATCCGAGTAAAGTGTTAGGTTTTGGTAAAAAATGATTATGATAAAGAGTTTTGCTTACCACACACGTCAACAAAGGAGATGAGGAGACCAACTGCAATGTGCCAAAGCATTGCACGTACCGTCCCTGATGAAGCAAAGTGCAAATGACGGTGGAGTCACAACGCAGTAGTACAAGTTTATGGTGATCTCTGATCTCCGTTTTTCTGGTTCGCTTTTTTTTTCGACCAGGAAGTTTTGCGTCTTTAATACTCCTATTTCCATACTCTGCGTTGCACATCTTAAATTACACGCAGTGAACAGAGCGCGTTTTACTCTCCTATAAATGTTATATACTTGGGTAAAATAACAATTTGACACGGAAAGTGAATGAACAATCAACTGAGCTACAACAGTTTTTGTAGAGTCAGCGACATTTTTTGCAGCATAATTTTGTCACATAACATTTGTGAAGACATACATTTATTCCCAGGTTGTCTTACCATGACCCCTGTACACAGTGAATATCCAATATCCTTTCCTTTTAGCTGTAATTGATATTTGCATTGTTGCTTTTTCTTGAATGGTATATTGTGTGTTTTTGCTATTTTTAACCTCTTCCACACAGTGAATATCCAATATCCTTTCCTTTTAGCTGTAATTGATATTTGCATTGTTGCTTTTTCTTGAATGGTATATTGTGTGTTTTTGCTATTTTTAACCTCTTCCAAAATGCATGTTGGACTCCCTACAAACTACTAAGTAGGCTGGATTATTCCAGGACTCCATGTGCAATAATTTTGTGCACTACATGGTGTTGCTGGGATTCTTCTTCTTCTTCTTCTTCTTCTTCTTCTTCTTCTTCTTCTTCTTCTTCTTCTTCTTCTTCTTCTTCTTCTTCTTCTTCTTCTTCTTCTTCTTCTTCTTCTTCTTCTTCTTCTTCTTCTTCTTCTTCTTCTTCTTCTTCTTCTTCTTCTTCTTCTTTTAAAATTTTTTTCAACAAGTTACTGAAGTTAGGAATTATAGATAAGGGTACATATTAGCATTTACCTACAAGAAAAGCTGGAAATATGACACATTGGCTTCTATCTCAATATTAGGCATCCAAGGCCCATGCTTTATATTAGAGGCAATAAGAAGTACTCTGACCACCAGGGGGCTGATGAAGTGCCAATCATTAGGCGTGAGGTCGAGCAGACTACATGACTGAATTTCAAGCCAGGATGTGGGTGACACCTCAGCCACTGCTGGCCAAGCCAAGCCATAGGCGCATGAAGAGATGAAAGAATCTAATTATTACAGAACCCCTCTGTACGACAACATCACAACTATCAGGCCTGCCCACTAATTTAAAGGTGACCCGGTTTTCCCATGGTGGTCAGAGCACTGCTTAGTACACTGTACCTTTGAACAGAAATGGGAATGTACCAAGAGGTGTTTTTGACGTTGTTTATTTTGAGCTTGAAAGATAAAACTGATATATTGCCTCATATCTTTGTAATGTTGAATCCGTTCACTGTTCCTGTAAACATTATAACTGCGGAACTGTGCGAATGAAGACTTTGATATTGCAAAGAATCTTAAGGAAAGGTGACCTATATAATATTTCGAAGGTCACAGGATCATTTCAGTTACCAAATACAGTGTTTAAGATGCACAACCATCCCTGAAACAGTAATTTATGAGGGGTTCAATTTTAAACATTACATTTCCGCCTTCCTGCTAAATTAGTGGTGAGGGGGCAGTTGTGTGGAAAGAAAGGGTTTTCCTCAGAGCGTTATTCAAATACATTGAAAGGCACAAGTAAAATACTGCGTGTAGAGCAAGGCGGTGCACTTAGTTGAAATGGGCCTTCATGAAGAGAAAAAACAAACAAACAAAAAACAAAAACAAGAATAAAAAAAGTACCACCACCACCAACAAAAATCATCAAAAAAAAAAAAAACTAAAACAAAACAAAACATCCACGCCCCCGCCCCGCTCCCCCCCCCCCAAAAAAAAACAAAACAACAACAAAAAGAGAAAAAACAACCCAGATTAAATTTTAAACTACTTTTGAACAGCCCATGATTTCTCCGTGTGAAGAAAATAACATGTCTTTTCTGAGTGCACACTGAGTGTCAAACAACGTGACGTAATAGATGCTCAGATAAGTGGAATGCAATATGACATACAAAATAATAATAATAATAAAAAATGTACATATGAAGCCAGGGGCTGTAGATCAGACGATAATTTTGTATTACCACACATAGATAATGAAAGTGTCTTACAGAAGATTTGTGTTTACTTTGTTCCAGACACTGACTGCAAACGATATATCTGCAAATCTATTAATGCAAGTGAAGAGAAATAAATGAGGTAAAATCACAAGCACTCGTAATGTTCAGTCAATCAAGCATTCGTACTAATAAGGGGGGGGGGGGGCGCAGATAAGGCCCTAAAATAAAGCCTACAACTTTCTTCTAAATTTTACATTTTCTGAATATGATTTCTACCTTTCACATATTAGGTTGCTATAGTCATTTAGAACTATGTTGTTTTTCAGTGAATGGTACGGAATAGGATTTTGCCCTTAGAATATCGTACTTGTTAGTGTTCAAACAGTACTTGGGCTAATAGATTTGGGTTTGTTAAGTATTTTTTTTTGACATTAAATAGTTAGATTGAAGGTTAAACATCTTACACCCGGACAGTGTAATGGTGAGAGCTACATATTTTTTTCAAAAAGCGGTCAGGCAAGCCACCTTCATAAAGAACGTTAAGACAGGCGACAATAAATATCCGGGCTCTTTTGGGTGATTTCAGCGGGAAAGGTCTAAGTTCTAACGGAGATAATTTGCTTTGAATAAATTAGAGGTCAGAAACAGTACCAGTAGTAAGTGCATAGTAAGTACGGATGCAACCTTGCTCCGGGTTCTTATCTTAGGATGAAAATGGGCAAAAGGTGTGTGGTGAAGCGGGCCATGTTCTGCATCTCATTCGGGTCAAGTGAGGATACAGTGTACTAATTTGTTATACGTAAGGGGTGAACGATTTTAAATTAATATTGTTTTCGACATAGCCATCTAAATTTCTGTGGTCTCGCAAACATCTTTTTTTTTTTTTTTTAAAATATTACTGGTTATAATTACTTTGTATTAACATGTGCACATAATTTGAGCTTTGCCAGTTTATGGCCATGTTGCTCTTTTCAACAGTACTTAATCAGTGCGTATTTTTATCCAATCGCTTTAAAAATAGTTTTAAGCCACGGGGTTCACACTGGACTTTAGAGTGCTGACCATACCAACACCAGGAAAACTATTTGGAATTATTTCCAGCACTCTCTACACCAGCTATATTGGATCCGGGGTAGTTATGCTAGAATCACGTATACGAGCAGGGACCATATGAATTGTTTCTGAAACCCTACATTTAGTGCGAATCATCGGTAAATATTGAGTGTTATCTGCCAGTAAGTTCCAACTGCTTTACAACAACCATGACCCTGCTATACCACTCGCATTTGTTTGGTGGCCACTTTTATTTAGTAATTCGTGTAATCCAATTCATTCATACTTTGGACGATTATCGACTGCTGAGGCATCTGGAAGCTACATATATCTAGTGATTGGGAAATTTATAAAATATTTTTAAAAAATCGAACAACATTTTCAAGTTTAGATTAAAATGGGGAAAAGGTACTTAAATTATGATGTTTGTTATTTTTTTACACACAGGATATATAATAACAAACGCAAAGCGTGAAACCACAAGTTTCCTTGAATTTGACAGATGTCTTTACAAAATATTCTGACGCCAAACGTATGCCGTTCATCACGTTCTAAAATCAAAATTATCATTGTTTGCAAAATGGCCCTTTTGGCAACAAATTATATATATATATATATATATATACATATATATATATATATATATATATATATATATATATATATATATATATATATATATATATATATATATATATATATATATACATATATAAATTTATAATTATATCGACGCCTATCTGGATAGGCTTTATGAGAGGCACACGACCCTTGTCCCATTTTGTCCGGCACTAAGAAGCTCATTAGTATATAGCTGAGATGGGGTTACAGAACTAGGGTCCACCATGGAAGTAGTTTCTACCTCTATAAGTCCACCATCAGTTGTTGCTGGTCGAAGACATAAAGTTCCGCTCGTGCTGTATTTCTCCTCCTATATTAACTTCAAAACCGTCAGTCTTCCACATTTCAACCTGAGACGTAACTTTGAACTATTATAGGATTTTCGGCGGTTCAGTGTAACTGAGTTCAAAATGCCAAACGTACAACCGGGCAAACGGGAAAACGCCCCTTACAGGCGCATCCGATACAGAATTGAGGATGTGTTTTCGGAGAGTGCTATTACAACAGTCGTAGATACCTTCGCCGATACTGCACTTGCTAGTAAACATGATACTGCCAGTGGGGTTAAGGAACTGAGAAACAGCGACGCCAGTCTAGCCAAGGCAGTCACGGATATACATGTGCAACAAGGTATGGTGAATTCTTACACTTTGAACCTCCCTGAACCAGTGGAACAAGTAGGAAATCCTGTGCTATTATCTAAAGGAATCCCAGCTGATAGTTTGCCGCATATAGATGTTATTTCACCTCACGTGAAAGCTCAAAGTATCGCAGGCAAAGACATAAACTTAACGACTCTGTTCATACCGGTTTTCAGTGGGGATATAATCTAAAGAACAATAACTGTTGGCAGCGATGTTTACCCGTTAAAGCCATTATCGGACGCCAGTCTGAGTCTGACTCGAAGCGAGTTCGTAAAAGCATTCTCTGTATATATGGGAGTCATGTGTTGCACTTATCCCCAACGACGCCAGGAATTGAACCAATATCTTGTATATATAGTAGACATGAGAAGCTAGTTTACTGGCTTGGCTTTTACGATAATCACAAACTGATTCCGCCAAAGCAGCTGCAGCGATGGCAAAGGGTATCAAAGTAGACTGGAACAAGCGAGATACAATGCTCTACCGGACGGTTTTGGCAGACCAGAAAGCGAATGCTTGTGAAATTTGCATAAGCCTCGCCCACGTCACATGTTTTTGCGGGCATACCCTAAAAAACAACAGCAATACCTATGCTCAGGCAAATAGCCGAGAAATACGGTCACAGCAAGATGTACAACTACAAGGCCGCCCCGTCTCATACTTTTATTATCGACAATTCTGCAACAACTTCAATGCAGGGAGGTGTCACAAAAGCGAAACTCAATGTTACTAGGCGCATGTCTGTGGCAAATGCAAGGATCAAACCATGGTGCTTGAGACGATAAATGAAGGGTTTCTGCGTCATCAGGAACCGCTGCGACAGCTGTAAGTCCTCAGACCACGAGTGCAAGATCCATAACAGACCCAGGCACCAAAAACAGTGCCAAGAACATCTCTGGGTAAAAAAAAAAAAAAAAAAAAGAAAGAAAAAAAGAAAAAAAAACTGATCAAGACGTACACCTTTAGAGCAAGTACGCCAATGAACATTGAAAGAATAAAAAGTGAACTGCGTAGACACCCAGACAGATGATAATGTAGACAAGCTTTTAGATGGATTACAAAATGGTTTCGACACCGGTGTCACGGTGCTACCGATTGAGTCTTAAAGATGTAAAAACTTACGTTCATGCGCTGGAAATTCAGATTTCGTCACAAGTGTCATCGCCGGCGAGCTGGAGAAAGGTTACCCGATAAGTCCTCACAGCAACGACACTTGTCCTTTTCCCATTTATCGTACTAAGCATATAGGCGTAGTACCAGGTAAATATTCAGGCAAACAGAGATGTATTCTGAATTTAGGCAGCCCACATCATATGTCTGACCACACTAGTATCAACGATCTTATTCCCAAAGAAGAGTATTCCCTTTCGTATACGCACATAGACGATGCCATAGCAAGAATCAAACGACTTAGGGTTGGTAGCATAATGAACAAGGTATATATTTGGGAAGCCTCCAAACTTTTGCCTATCGCACCTAGACTATGGCATCTTCATGGGCTACAGCAGCAGGAAATATTTTACTTCGATACATGACTTTGTTTCGGAAGCCGTTCGTCACATAAAAAATTTACGATGCTGAGCCAAGCAGTTCATTACATCGCCACTAACAATTATGGTATAGCACATTCATTGTATTTACTAGACGACGTTTTGACTATAGATATAAGCATGCTAGCTGGCCAACGTTCTATGGCCATTATGGCAATGTTATTCAATATTACCTAGGTATCCCTATTAGTCATCACAAAATCGAAGGACCCACAACAGTGGTTCAATACCCAGGTATCACGCTGGATTGCAGAAACATGGAGGCACGTTTGCCAAAGGATGAACTATCGAGGCTGAAAGCCACTTTGATGACTTATAAGGCAAAGGATAAATGCCAGAAACGTGACCTTCTCAACCTTCTGGGTCACCTCCGTTATGCCGTGTGAGTAGCCCCAGTAGGAAAAACTTACATTGGGAGATTACTGGAGGTAGCAAAAAGTACTCAGTGTTTGTGTTCTTACGTGGTATTGGACAATGGTTGTTAAGCTGATATCGTTTGTGGCATTGCATAATCCCGCGATGGAACGGTATATCTATGTTTATAGACGTTGATCTTACCGATATACCAGATATACATATCATAACTGATTCGAGTAGGTCGGAATTCGGAGGATTTGAGTAAAGTACTGGTCAATGATTTTATTGTACGTGGATAGAACATGCGCCAGATATTGACAGTAGGAGCTCTATGGCTCTCTTAGAGGTATATCCCCAGGTGATTAGTGCTTGCCCATGGGGGAAATTTGCGGCAAAGAAAACGTAAATTGTTTCATTGTGACAACTACTCAACTTGTTACATTTTAAACCAACGACGCTCTTAGTACCTACAAATTATGGCGCTAATGAGAAGATTTGCCATCGAAGCCGCTATAAACAGTTTTGATATATTTATCTGATATAATTTTCAATGGAAATGAACCTGGGTAAAGTCAATATGTAAAGAGTTTTCCTTGGCCCTCCCTCTACCCTAAATGCCCATGGTGCACGGAGAATGCTGTTTACCCGGTTCTTTTCTATACCCTGCTAGGGTTAAAAGTGGAGTAATGACTACAAGATATTAAACGCAAATTTTTGTATGGGAGACCTCAGATTTTTAGGAACTCTGTATGTAATAATATATCCATGAAACTCCATTCCCCTCTTGTCATCGATAGATGTGCAGAAAATCAATTTTGTCTAAACTAGATACTGCTGTGTAACATTTGTAATGCTGTATTAAACAGCAAAGTATGATGTCCATGAAGGACAAATCTAATTTATATTATTAGTTTTGATGACAGTGATTATGGAAGTGGTGGGTTTTTCTTACCAAATACATCAGCAAAAAAAAAAAATGAGGAGACCGACTGCAGTGCACCAAAGCATTGCATGCATTGTCAGTGATGAGGCCATCTCTGATCTCCGCTCTCCCAGGTCTGCTGGTTTTTCGAGCAGGAAGTTATGTACTTTATAATACCGGTAGTCCCAGGCACCATGTCAACCTTTCTTTGCACAACTTAAATCACACACTCTTAAAAAAGCGCGAGTTGTTTACTCGT
This sequence comes from Hermodice carunculata, assembly GCA_964020975.1. Lineage (NCBI taxonomy): Eukaryota > Metazoa > Annelida > Polychaeta > Eunicida > Amphinomidae > Hermodice > Hermodice carunculata. The sequence goes on along the minus strand of OZ026616.1, from coordinate 24,458,575 downwards.
ATAAATGGTACGGACTTGGATGAAATAGCACTTTACATTCACTGAGCTACAATAATTGTCGTTGACTCGGTGATACTTTTTACAAGATAATTATCAGTGTGGAATTGAAATTGTGAAAACATGTATTTATGTATGTAAGTGTTCACTAATATGACCCGGGGCCAGTATCCAAGTACCGTTTCCTTTGAGCCGTGACCGATCCTTGCATGTTTGGTTTTCGTTGCATGGCATGTTGGAATATCTTTAAACTAGGTGAGAATACACTAGGACTTCATTTGCGATTGGTTTGTGCACTACACGGTGCTGCTTTCATTTTCTTATTTTCAACAAGTTACTAAAATTAGGAATTACAGATAAAGGTACATGTTAGCATTTACCTACAGGTAAAGTAGGAAATGTGACACATTGGCTAATATCTCAATATGAGCCATCCAAGGCAAATGGTCATTTTTCAACAGCAATAGAAATGTACCAGTAAGGTGTTTCTTGGTTTTGTTTATTTTGCCCTTGAAAGATCAAATGACTGATATTTTGATTATGTTGAATCCCGTCAATCTTCAATTAAAAATGATTACTGCAGAACTGAGCGAATAAAAAACGTTGACATTAAAAAGCGTGATGATATCCGTGAGAGAGGGGACATATATAATATTTCGAAGATCATAGGACCATTTTACTCTCAGCATCTATAGTCAGTTGAGCACAGGACTGTCACAGTTATCCTGTGTTTGTTTTGTGAAGAGAATGTCTTTAAGATACGATTATTGCTTCATAAAAACCGTTATTTCTTTAGAAACTTAATGAAAAGTTTAAAATTTATTTATAAAAGTTTCACAGTTTGATCCCTTTATGCTAATATAATGAAAAAGCGACCAACAAGCAAACATTTGTCACTGATAGATGCTCAAGTTATCAAATACATTGTTTAGGATGCAGGGCCATTTCTCCAACCAGAATTTAAGAGGGGTTCAATTTAACACATTGCATTTCGGAGTCTCCATATAGTAGTCTGCAGGTGTCAGGCAGCGATAAAACTTCGTTTGCATTTTAACTTTTATTGTTTTTTCTCCCGACCTGTTTCCACTCAGTTTGAGCACGTAAACCTCTTTTTTGTCCATTTTTTTGCCCCAAGGGACATCTTTGTGTAAGTTTCTTCGGTGCACTTTTTAGGCATTTTGCTTTTTATTTTTTTATGTCGGGATATTTTGTAGGACAGTTCACTGGTTTCGACAGCATGAACACTTCCTGGTCCAGAGCCGTAAATTCTGGCGCAAATTGATCGGCGCAGGAGAGCAACTTGACCGAAGCGGTGGCGGTGGGGGTGGGTTGGGTGGAGTTGTGTGGAAGGAAGGGATTTTCCTGAGAACAGTATGGATGTATTGAAAATTAGTCTAAAAAGTTTAAAAAGTGGTCTCTAGGCCAACAAAGGGTGTTAAATATAGTGCAAAAAAGTGCAAAAGGTAAACACAAACACGTTAAATTTGGGCATGTATAATTGAAAGGCGCAAGTAAAAAACTGCATGTAAACCATGGCGGTGTCCTAAGTTGAAATGGGCCTTCAAAAACGGAAAAAGAACCCCCCCCCAAAAAAAATCCCCTCCCCTCAAACAATAAAGACATCCCTAAGGAGAATTAAAAATCAAAATCACAATAAAACCGAAAAACCAAACAACAACGAAAAAAAAAAAAAACAACAACAAAAAAGTAAAAACAAAAGAAAAAAAAAAAAAAAAAGGGGGGGGGGGAGAAGAAAAGAAAAATGCAGCCCGATTACTTGCAATGTAATTTTGAACGACCCATCTCTCCCTGTGATCGAAATACCATTTTATTTCTGAGTGTGCACTGAGTATCAAACCCCTAAAAGATGGTCAAATTATTGGAATGCGATATGACACACAAGATCATTTTTAATGATAATGTACATAATATATACACAGGGCTGTAGATGAAATTTTTTTATGGTGACAACATAGTTATATGTCTTACAAAAGACACTGTCTGCAAACGATATAAATAAGATAAAGCTGACCATAATTTACATTTAAAATATCAATTACACCGAGACGGTGTACTAACTTGAAACAGGCCTCAAAAATACCAGACACCTTCAACCGCCATAAAAGCAAAAAACAGAACCCCCTGCCCCCCAAAAATAAAACGATAACCCCCAGCGCCGTCAAACCCAACATGATAAAAACAAAACAAAACAAAAAAAACACACACACAAAACTACCCCTGACCCCCCCCCCCCCCCAAAAAAAATCCCCCAACAACCCCAAAACATTACACTCAAATGGAAACTGTCGTTGAACAGACTATCTTGTCTCTCTCCTTGGGTAGGTATCTCCAGAATTTGTGCAGATCTGTTTCCTGATTATGCTAACAGCGTATTTCAACACATTTTCTGGTTAGTTATGAGTGCGTGGGAAAGAGAGAGAGAAAGAATAAGGCACACTACAGGACGGGTACCCATGGCAGGATGCCTTTTATCAGCACCAAAATTTAACTTACCTCACCACAGAACCGGTTCCCATTTGTTTAATATCTCTTTCCCTCAGCCCATTTGTTTTTTTTGTCGAAGTGTTCCTTGTGTGTACAAATATTGCGTACTTGCTCACACAATCTGTAATGTCCATACAAACCAACATACATGCGGTGTGACTTGAATGGCTGAGAGAGACTCTCTGTTTAACATGTAGTATGGTGTGTATATCACTTTGTCACTTTTAGACATGTCAATACCATTTTTTTTTGAGAGAGAGAGCCATTCTTTTTCAAAGAGCGGTCAGGCCAGCCACCTTAGGTGAAATTCTTAAGACAGACAACAATTCACATTGGGGCTGTTTTGGGTGATTTAACCAGGGAAGGGCTAACGGAGATAATCTGTTTGAAATAATTTAGAGGTCAGAAACAGTACCAGTAGTAACTACAGATGCAGATTTATTTGGCATTCTAATCCTAGAATGACAATGGGAAAAAGGTGTATGGTGAATCGAACCATGTTCTGTATCTCGTCCAGTCAATTGAGCATATAGAGTATTAATTTATAATACAAAAGAGGTGAATGGTTTTAAAATTAAATCTTGTTTTTGAGACATTCATCTAAATGTCTGACGTCTTGCAAAAATCTTTTTCTCAATGTTATTGCCTATTATTTCTTTGTGTGCACAAGTACACATATGCTTTGAGCTTTGCCAGTGTATGGCCATGTTACTCTTTTCAATAGTACTTAATCAGTGTCTATTTCCCTAGCCGACTCAACTCATTCCATACTATGGTCACAGACCTTGGTCAGTAGTTCTGGCACTGCCTGGCAAGTCATGCTGCAGCTGCCGCATGGGCAGCTGCAGCATGACATGCCAGGCAGTGTCAGAACCACTGATTTAAGACTATAGGCATGTTGGTACTTGAACGAAAGCTCTTTTCATGAAGAATTCAAATATGCAAGTATCGTCTTAAATCTTGGTAAATATACAGAAAAATCAGGGGCTGGTATGGAATGAGTTAAAAGAAAATATATCTAAGCCTAAAGGCTTCACACAGGACCAAAAAGTGCTGACCATACCATCATAAGGAACACTAATAGAAATTATTTCTAACACTCTCTCTACACCAGTGACATTGGCTCCGACGTATGCTGGAACCATAAACAGGGGCTACAAGGGGTATTTGCGTGATACGTTATCATCTATATTTATTTCTCGTGAACTGTGAAATCGAAGATTATTTCAGCCTGATTCATGATTATTTGATTATAAGTATTTGCGTGATTCGTTGTTCCATATTTATTTCTCGTGCACTCACTGTGAAATCAAAGATTATTTAACACGATTCGTGATTATAAGTATTTATTCACGTTGTAAAGTACTGCAGCGACTTTTTTTGGTAAACCTCTAAATATCAAAGTCCTGCAGTGACTTTAATTATATTAAGATTAAAAATTTCAAAAGTAAGAAGAAAGGGTTAAAGGCAGTAAAGGTTGCACACTAGCTAAATTGTAGTTATTTGTGGATAGGTGATGGAACCATCTTATGTAGTATTTACTTTAAGCAGTTCAGATGCACGTGGGTCATTAACAAGTCATTAATCACCACACAGCTAGAAGCCAATAAGACTGTAAAAATACGTTCTGGTCGTTAAATAGTCATTTAGTTATTACCTGATGAAGAGTCAACAAGGCATTTGGTCCATCCTTGCTTATTTAATCATGAAGTCGTAGATATCGCATTAAGCTATTTGGTAAACCAGACATTCAGATATTATTATAAACATTGAAGTATTTATTGAAAACAGGTAACTGTTAAAAATATACGTTCTTTAAACAGTACGAGACTTCACTGGCACTTCTCGGTGCTGATCTAAGAAAGATTACATGAGTTCATTAGTCATTGTCGTTATGAGTATATTATCAAAACAGAACCCACGAGAACATATTGGTGACTCAGTAAAGGTGACGTGTATTCTGCATAAGCTATGTACATCAGAAATAAACAGCCGTTCTTACCATCTTGGCCACTGAACGGACGTGTTGGGTTGTCTCTCCCTCTGCTTGCCTGCGCAACTGTATTATTTTATCATACCTGAACTATGGAGCAGTGAATCTTCAGAAGTGACGCCAACAAGCCTTAACATTTTAAAGAAAGTAAAGGACATCCCTCTCTTCTAGGGACGGAAGAACTTTACAACGTAATTTTATTTGTGTCTTTTTGTCCAAAACCACTTCCTAGTAGTCATTACCCTATTCCGCAGTCCGAACTCTTTACTCTCCATAAGCTAACCTATCCCTGTCTAACTTATATACATAGAAGTACTATTGTCTATGTTCCACACGTTCCTCTGTAAAATTTTGACATAGACTGCATTAGCCCAAATAGATTAAAGGGTCTTCAGCGGGTAACTACTCAACATGTTTTGGAGCCTTTTACCAGTACATGTCTCTCTGAGTAGCGGCTCCTTGTCTAAGCTAAATATTCAGCAAAGACAACCCACATAATTATGAATAAATATGAACGTGGCAATTGTTGAATAAGCTTAATACGTGAAGTATTGATTATAAATGCAGAGCTTCATATCAAAGAAGAATACCTGTTAAACAAACCATAATGACCAAATTTGCATATTACAGGTTTAGATAAGAACAATTCCACTTACCCCTGAACCAATATGTACCCTTTCTAGCTGGACAGCTTATCCTAGTTAAACCATCCGCCAATGTCAAACTGAAGTGGAAACAAGCTGGGGCATTATATTCAGTCCCAGTGATTGTAAAATAAACAGTTGCAGCTAGACCACCTGTATAAGCCAAGGGAAAACCCTACAAGGACTGCAACAATGTAAATCCTGCACCAGAGATGTAAAACAAACTCCATGATGACACCTACTCCTCAAACAATTAAGCTCTATTTAACTACCAACCCTGAGTCAATATGTCAACTTAACGTGTCAGGTTTGTGACATTTGAGAAAATACTGTCAATTTTGAGTAACTTTTTAATATTGAGTAAATGTGTATTTAGGCATATCAGAAAAGAATGAGAGTCATTACCATTTATGCCAAAAACATGCTATCAAATCAATTTTTCTTAACAGGACTTTAAGTACAATTAGGCAAACATGTAACTGTTGTGGGCCGATTCTTGCTACCTGTAGGCCCCTGGGGGTTTACCTAACAGAAAACGTGTAAGCCTAAAATGTCTGATAGTGAATATTAAAACAGAAAGATGCAAAAAAAAAGTTAAGCAGCAAAGGAGACAAGTCTAAAAACTGTAAATTATTGTGGCCAAAGTTTCTAATAATCTTAGGATATTAACAGTAGAATTATAGGGCAAGTCAAAAAGAATGAAAGTCTTTTGTTTTTATGTCAAGAGAATGCAATGAAAATATTAACCAGATATTAAGTACAATTAGGCAAGCTTGTAGCTGTTGTAGGCTGCTTCTTGCTACCTATAGCCTCTGGGGGTTTACTGAACAGAAAACAAGCTAGCCTAAAATGTCTGAAAAGGTGAACATTTAAATATAATGATGTCAAAAGATAAAATTAAGTAGGAAAACAGGCAAGTCTAAAATCTCTAAAATTATTGAAGCCAAACTTTCTAACCATCTCGGGATATTTACAGCAAAATTTGTAGAAATATTTGATCAAAAGTACACCTTTGAATCCTCTTGACTCAAGTTTATTGTAAATAAACTTGGTTCTAGAGGCAAAGTCCTGAAATTTAGAACAAATACGACCAAATCTCAAAACCTGTGACAAAAATGTATTCTATCCAATAGTATCCGAAATATTACTGTCCGGGAAAGGATAATTAACTACTTCCTGAATATCCAAGTCCAAAAACACATCTCTGAAACCATCTGAATTGTTACCTTCCAAAGGGATATCTTTTGGGTAAATTTCTTTAGCAATTTCACTGAAAATTTTTACATTTACACAAGCAATGTCATCAATATATCTTGCGTTGTTTGATAATTTTGTAGCCATTTGAAAGTCCTTTTTCATCAATTTATCCATGTACTTAAATTCAAGCCAGGTTAAATGCGAATCTGCCAGTAAAGGGGAGCAGTTGCTGCCCATTGGAATGCCTTTAATTTGTTGTAAAACCAATGGTCCGCATTAAACAAAAATATTATCCAAAGTAAATTTTATAACGTATATCAAAGTTTCAACAGTGTAAGATTTAACGTTACTTTTTGAATATTTACAGTGTGACCAATATGCTTTTATTTGTATATGAATTAATATTAATGTATGGTTTACCATTAATTTTAAACATTTTGCTTATTAATTCCGAAAGAGGACTTTTGACTTCATCTATGGGTAGATTTGTGTACAGTGTAGAAAAATCAAAACATTTGATATTTTTTGCTTTTACATCTTTGATTTTAGATACAAACTGGGAAGAGTTGCTAATACTCCAAAAACAATTTATTTCACAGTTTCTAGAAATTGCATTACAGTATTTACGAAAATGATTCCTAATTGCATTCAAACACAATGCTACTTCTTTTGATAATTGTTTTGTTGAACATTTTGCAGCACCGGCTATGAATCTAGATTGAAAAGGGTTTTTATGAAATTTGGGTGTCCAGAACAAAAGTGGAATAGAGGAGTCCTCTTCAGAAATTTTGATATTAAAATTCCTTTTCATCTCACATCTATGTGTATCTATCAAATTGTAATTTTTATGATTTGGATTTAGCAGCAAAAGTACATATAGGTTTTATCTATGAATCGTGGTCACCCCCCCCCCCTTTGGGGGCCCTCCATAAACACAAACAAGGACTTTGAACTGTTTTTAAAATTCTACATTTTAGTGCGAATGATCGGTGAATGTTGCATGTTATCTGCCAGATGGTCCCAACTGCTTTAAAATAACCAAAACCTTGCTATTGCACATGCATTTGTACCATGGTCTCTTTTATCTAGTAATTTGTATAATTCCATTCATTCATACTTTGCACGAATATCGACTGTTGGGGCAAATGGAAGCTGCAAATATCTGGTGATTGGAAGGTGACATTGAAAAGACCCTCACCAAACCTTATTAGATGAGTAAGGCTTTATTGGTGACAATTGTAAACTCTAAGGCTGTCAGGTTGTCAAGAACTTTTTGTAAAATATATGTAAAAAAAAAGTTTGAATTAAAATAGTTAAAAATGTACTTAAATTATGATGTTTGTTATTTTGAAGTTTACACCCAGAATATATAAGAAATACAAAGCGTAAAAACACCAGTTTCCTTCAATTTGGTTGCTGTCTTTAGAAAATATTCATACGCCATACGTATACAAGGGTTCTTCGCTGAAAAAAAACTTCGGACTTAATCATGGTGAGTGGTGCTCATCTCGGATTTTGAAAATCAGTAAGAAGGCTTGTTTCAGTATTTCCATCTTATAAAAAATAATTAGTTTGGATGATTTAAAAATTCGTACTCTTCAAGCGTGCATCCATTGGTGCATATTGCTGTTCATCACGTTCTAAAATTAAAGTTATCTTTATTGTTTGCAAAATAGCCCTTTTTGGCAAAACATGATATATATAACCATAAAAAAATGAACCTAAATATATTTTTAAAGAGCATCCCGAGCTATTCTTCTTATGATTTTTCCATGACTGTGACTGTAAACATATGAAGACAGACTGCGTCTGATGAAAAAAATCACGACTGTGTGTCAGTTTTCAAAGTCATCTAAAGGTCAAATGACATTTTTATTGATACATTACATTCTCACAGTATGGCAAGTTTCTTGTACATAATTCATCTGGAACAAACGTTGTCTCGCAAAACCTGTCCAGGTGGCACTACACGGCCAATTGGTCCCAGTGTGTACTAACTCCAGATGCTGCAGCATCCTTTACATTTAATCCCGTTCAGTAACATAATGTAAAAGGTGAATAAATAGTATCTCTATTGTTATAGCGTGCAGTAATAGAATTCTGTGGAAAGCAAATACAAACATTCCTGTTCCGGCCTACTCCAGGTTCTATTTCGTTCAAATAGACTGAGAGACACACACTGGCATTGATTTTAGAGAAATTCTGCTTGGAGGCCTGTGCCCAAATCCAAGCAAATGAAAAAGGCTCTCATTTAAACATATTTCAAATCCAATTTAGCCTCATTCGCTTTAAGTTAACTGAAGATGCATTTCACCCAATTTGACTTAAAATTTAATTTTAGTAAATTTAAGCTTAAAAGGTACATTTAAATGATTTAGACGCTGAAGTGACTTGGCTCTCACTTTTATGAATAAAACCAAATAAAGCTTATGAGAAAGTATACAGTACCTAATTAAATTGACGTTTAAGTAAGTATTTAGAATTATGCCTAGATTGAGGGGAATTACATTTTTTAGACCGCTCAATCTATTCTAAAATCTACTACGGCAAAAGCAGTTTGGAATTGAAAATATGGCCATATGAGAGTAGATCAACCAATGTGTAGCAGTACTTAACCTCGTTGGTCATGAATGGGAAAGGAGATGGGCGATATTCATTGCCTAGTACACAAACTTTTTTGTTACTGAATAAATCAACGTTGCAATTTAGTTCCAATGAGATCAGAGAATCCCAATTCACGATCAGGTTTGGTACTACAGACTTGCTTATTTCTTTGCATTTATGTTGCATGCTGGCGTAGAAACCAACCATGATTCAGGTTCAAAACTAGATATATTAGGGATACGAGTTCAATACTCTGAGAGTTAGAGTGGCTTATTTATTTTATTCAGATACAATTAGAAACTTTCTAAACTGAAATTTTAATTAAATGTACATTTTGTTAAACTAGGGTGTGCCACAGGCAGTACTGGTTCTTGCGCATAGAAGCCTACTAGTCTGTTTTGCTAAGCCACGCCATTTTTTGTACAACTATGTTCCCGACATAGCCCAACAAGAAATTAAAACTGGAGGGGTATATTCATGCCATTACGGTTCACGATCCCATAAATTTTAGTCTTAGATGGGCATCTATGTGCACAATAAGTGTAAATCGTTGCCCCAATTACTATTTTGTCATAGCATAACTCCCATTATAGACCCTATAGACATCTAGAATATCATGCAAAGGATATAAAAGGCCACATGAAAGTCCATTAAAATTCAAGGCAGTGTCTCATAGGTACTGGTGGGTCTATTTAAGGTTTCGTATGCGTCGTTTTCTTTTAAGTTTTCATATGTGTTGTTTTCTTTTTCATAGTTTTTCTGGCCTTCAGCATAAATGTACTTGCTTTGACAATCAGCGTAGTCATTATCAAAATGCCTTTGCATCATATCAAGGACTTCTTTCATAGCCTGTCCTGAAAATGGAGAAAGGTAGGCATTCATGATTATTGGTCGCCAACTATAATGCTAAACTCGAAATTTGGCTACCTTTACTTACAGAAAAGTCTGCTTGTAATTAATACAAGAGGGCCGTGTGAACAGCCCATGCTCAGCTGACCTGGAGATTCATTACATCTGTGCCTCTATGAAAATGGGGTAGGATTTAGGTCACTCATGCCCTGAATAAGTCTGACCTTAACTGAAGAACACCAATATGTGCAACATCAAGGTCCCAGTTCAAGTAGGCCTAGTTATCACGTTATAGTGAAGAGTGAAATTCACACATTTTGGACAGTGACCTAAAAATGAGGTTAAGGTCACTTATGTACTGTTAAAGCATGATCTGTACAGAGAAACATCAACATGTGGAACATCAAAGTCCTAACTCAAAATAGATCTCAAGTTATCATGTGAATTGTAAATTTCATGTGAGTTGTCCTCTGACATTGAGGATGAGGTCAAAGTCACTTATGTACTGTCTGAGTGTGGCTCTCAAAGATAATCATAACCATGTAAAATATCAAAGACCAGGCTGAATAGTTCTTACGTTGTAGAGTAAAATACACCTAATGGAGCCTGCGACCTTGAGAATGAGGTACAGGTCACCCATGTACCTAGTAACCGCTATGCCCTCAAGTGTTCCTCTGCAATTTTGAACTAATTGGCCAAGTGCTTTTGGGGATTTTTTTTTAAGATTTGGCCAAAAGATTTAAAAAAATCCAAAGGTCACAAGTGTGACTGTTTGATGATGTCTTGTAGAGACGCAATCAAGGTATATCCCCACCGAGTTTGAAGGGGATGTGGCCAATTTTTTTTTTGAGAAATTCTTAAAGGCTACTTACCATTGCAAGTCCCATTCACGTACATAGTAATCAATAGGAATGTGTACATATGCCGTTGAGTACCCACACTGAAAAATTCCTAAAAAAATAGGACTCGACAGCAATGCCAGGTAATGTACTGCTTTCCTTGACCCTTCCACAAGGAACATTTCCACAAAGTTTCAGCAGGATCTGAATGGACTTTTTTGATCGGATGTCGAAAATAGCAATAACACGCAAAAAATTCATAAAAATTAAAAACCAATTGCAGTGCGACCTCTTAAACAAATTAACATCTAGGGGTCACCGGAAGTGTCCCTATGCAATTTCAAAGCAATTAGCCATCCTTTCTTGCAGAAGAAGATTTTAAAAGATTTGCCACGCACCCCCCCCCCCCCCCAATTACTGGAATGAGACCGTTTGAAAAAACTTGGTACCACCCTAGATACCTTGCCACCAGGTTTGAATTGAATCTGGCTGACGGTTTCGGGTAAGAAAGTCGAAAAGATGAATTGGCATTAGAATCTGGTGAACAAATTCAGAACTAGGACTGGAGTGTTTGTGTGTCCTATTAAAGCAATTGGGTGAGCAGTTTTGAAGTAGAAGATTTTTTAAGATTTGCCCCCAAAAGAATAAAAAAATTCATTAAAAAATCCGAAAATTACTTGAGCATGACCATTTGAACAAACTTGGTAGAAATACACCCAAGGTACATCCCAACAAGGTTTGAAGTGATTCTGGGTGATTGTTTTGGAGAACTAAAAACTGAATTGAGGAGGGATGTGAGACAGACCATCCTATCAGCTGAGCTGACTGACAAGTGACCTGAGCTTAAAAAGGGGGCGTATACAGGCCCCACCCCGATTGAAGGAAACTGACCATAAACTTCAATTACCATACAAATTCCCTAATTGGACGGGCATATTATTATTATCTCTATGCCAGCTTTTTTTATCTTCACAGATATAAATTTGTCGCCTTGGAGAATGATAAAGTCTGATTCATGAGAGGCTTTATCAGAAGTTACAACATATATTTGTTCCAAACAGAATTCTCTATGATCCAAGTAATGGACCACGTGTCATATTTTATTAACATCAAACCAATCTACAAACTAAACTGATCACGTATTTCTTGATTCCATTTTTGTTTTTACCATTGTTCAAAATCATCTTGGCCTTAAATTTTCTATGATTCTTTTAATTAAAAGTCTTTGAAATGTGAAGTGAAGTTTAACTTATAGCTTTTATATATGTATATATATATATATATATATATATATATATATATATATATATATATATATATATATATATATATATATATATATATATATATATATATATATCATGTTGGCATGTCCAGCATGAACAACTTTGCATGGCACCTTTAGATGAGGGTGCTTAAGCCGGTACTGTACACCCTTAACAACTGGCCAAATTTCAAGCGGGTCTGTGAAACCTGTATCCTCAGAATATTAAAAAATCTATTTTAACGTCAGACTCCATCACATTAATGGCCAGTTGCAGACGTCATTGTTAAGTCGGTGATGACTTAACTCTGGATTTAACCTGGGGTAGATTTTTTTTTACCCATTTGAACACATCAAGTGTTGTGTTGACCAGAGGTTGAACCCTGAGCTAGCACTGAACCTGCCTTCTGCTGGGTTTTACACCACAATTGGAAAAAGTGATTCAAGGAGACCTAATAACATTTTTTTGTGTGTGTTTCTACTACATAAGAGAGCTTCGTATGATAGAGTTCTGGTCACTGTGACACTGAATGTGAAGTCAGTGAAAGAAATAGGTGGAGATCGAAATGGTTGCTATCTGGAGTGGATAGGTGATCTTCAAATGGTTGAAAGGCTCTTAAGGAAGACAAAAATACTGCAGGAAAGAAATAATCTGTTTCACAAATACGATGATGACCAAATTTTCTTCTGTTTTCGCTTTACTAAACAAGCTGTTATAGACACTCCATGGTTTGTAGAAAGACGGCTGCAACGTGGGGAAAAATGAATGTTCTATTTCCCCAGTTCTTGAGCATTTGTTATTCCTGCAGTTCTATGGAAGTGGTGGTCAATTTGGACGGGGGAGGGGGTGATTAACAATGGGAATTTAATGAATGTGGCGTCAACCTCAGGTTGTGTAGCCTGCGCTTAAGTGAACCATCAGCAAACCAGCTGGTGCCACACAACTCCAGGATTAACCCAGAGTCAAGCTGGGACTTCACAACAGCATTTAACCTTTTACCAGATGATCTTCATCCTGCTTCTCAAACATCATTTATCTCTATTTGGAATCTGTCTTGTGGATGCAAACTTCAATTTTGTCTGGACATTTTGGTTCAGTCAAGAACTAATCCATGACCAGGCTGCATGTTGTGTTGAGCTCTAGTTAACTGTCAATCCAGACTAATAAGTGAGGCACACAAAAAAGCGGCAGGCCATACAATGTCTCCTTTTATCTGTGGCACAAGTGAATATATTTCGGTTTGAACTGTTTGGGCCTATATGTTTTAACATACCTGAAGTTTGTAGCTAATAAAGAATATTTCATAGGTTGAGAGGACTGGTTAAAACCACCAGTTGAATTGTATGGATAGCTGCCTGTCTCAAGTCAGGTGTGAAATTTGTTTCTTTACCTTGGTATCAAAAGCTGAAACTTGATGTTTTGTTTATTCTGGAATTTTGCCTTTTGCTGTATTTAACTTTGCTGTCATTGTTGGGTTGGACTTTATGAATATGGGTAATGTTTCCATACACTATTTGATAGGGGAGCCAAATGGGCCATTTCATGTGTAGTGACTGCCAATCACATGGCAACAAGAAGTCACTAACTAGCATGGCATGAATTAAATTAATAAGTTTCAATTAACATGTTAGATTGACTGTATATGTTAGAAGGTCACCGCCAGTCCAAGAGTTCTGGAGCAAAAAGTGGATATGACATATTGATTAATGACTGCCGGCGACTATTTATTGGAATGCTCATAACTTAGCATGGAGAGAGAGAGAGAGGAGAAATAGGCGTTAGTATAAGGGTCACTTTATAGTGTCATAGTAGAATAACAATCCAGAGTGTCATGCTTGCATGACTCTGGTGCATGGGAAGGTCCGCTCGCTGGGAAACCTGTGACCACAATGTAAGGATTACCAGCTATGGAATTGGTGATGATCCAGCAGGGAGCAGCATAAAACCGAGAAAAAGGATTTGCATGCACAGAAGCTATATTTTACTCAAACTTCAGTTGTTGCATACCATCGTACTGGGCCATACCATGCAGCTTTTCAGCATTCATTACCACCGGCCACCCACCATGGGTGGCCAGCCAAAAGCAGTGCATGACTCATAAGAGTCTTTGCATGTTAATGAGGTGCTGAAGAAAGGGAATGCTGGAGCAGGTGGGAATATGATTGGCGGACAATGTCCCAACAGATGTCAACAGTTGGCATTTTTTTGCTGATGGTTTGCCAAAGGTGATGTGAAAGCTCAACACCCACACCATCAATGGTAGTTAATAAAGCTATGCTCATGGATTCACAGACCAAGACAATGGAAGAATTGTTTAACCATCTCAGTTACATCTGGTGATGCCATCTATCAGGGCAATGGGCTTGTCCCCAAACAAGGAAGGGACTGTTGATATTGACAGCAAGCTGTCTGAGACTGCCAGCCAAAACAAAGTGCAGTCTTATAGCATTGGAAACAGTCTTCACACAGCGAATTGTTGCACAGCTGTGCATGCTGCAGTGCCCATCACCATAAGAATTACAAGAAACAACAAAAAAATATAATATGATTTTGTAGTCTTATGTTCACAAGTATTAAGCCAAGCCTATGAAGCCAGAACCTGTAGTAACACTGTGGCGAGCCAGTCCAGTTTGACTGCCAAATTCAGCCTATCAGTTCATCTGTCAGAGAACTGCAATGTACCATCTATAACCAGCTTCTACATAACTTCCATCCACAGACTTCCAGCAATGGTCCAGCTGATTCAGGGCCTTTTTGGTCCAGAACTGGCAGACATTTTAACAATACAATGATGCCTCCAAGACAAGGTGAGGTCAAAATACTACCAGAGGTCTTATGACTTAGAGAAGGATGACACCAGCAGTCACTTTAACAGATCCAGTAATGAATAAATAGTCGACCTCATGGTGGAAGTGTCAAAAAAATATGGCTACCACAATGTAATGTCAGGGGCAAGAGTACAAGAAGTTCACCATTTCTTTCTTCAGCTACAGTAGTGCCCAAAATGTGGCATTATAGAAAATTTTGTGCAGCGCATTAGGGATGCTAGATTTGAGCGGTTCTAGCAACAATATTGAGAGGGAGTCTTTCTCCAGTTTGTTGCCAGCATATGATCCTCAATGGTCAGGCGTTGTAGTCTGGTGTGGTAATTTGGACCTGAGAGTGGATCCTTTGAATGTATTCATTCAGTCCTTAATCATTTCTAGTTGGAATTTGTCAATGGCTCCTGAAGGGTAACAATGATAACAGGTTACAGATCTGCTGTTTCAATGTCACTGGACACTAAAGGCATGAATGAGGGTTCTCGTAATGTCTTGTTGTGTGTCATAACGAGCTCGAATGTAGACTGACCCCTGAAAAAAACATGTTTCTGACAAGTGCCTGGTACTTGCGGGCCTCTAATCCCTCTCCCCCCATGGTAAAGGTAATGAATGCAGCGAGATTGATTTCTATGTCCTTTATTCCTCATTATATATGGGTGCTGGATGTGGCAAAATCCTTGCTCTCAATCACTTTAAGACAGCTTGCTTGGATGATGTTCGACAAGTGTTCCAGTGGTCAATACTTTTTTCATAGCAAAGACACAGGTTCACGACCTCCCAATCACTGTATTTAAAGGCTGAGATCTGTCACCACCAATAAAAAAAAAAAAAAAAAAAAAAAAAAAAAAAATTTGTCAGCGATTAAGCCATATAGGGTACAGCCTAAGGGCTATAGTTGACAATGGAATATCTGGCTGTAACCAATTAGAGCTGGACAGACATACCAAGCTGTATTTATCCACAATATGCACATGGCTACTCAGTTGAAGAATGTAACAACACTCACACTACCACAGAGTCAGCTATGACTGCAGTTAATTAGAATGTGTGAGGGGAAATTGATTACTTGAATATTAATCCAAGCATGCAAATCATAAGTGTATCATAACAATATTTCTATCAGCTGCAGGTACCATGCTTCAAAATCTGTAACGTACTGGAGTGTATATATGTAGGATGTGCTTTGTACAAGGAAAGTACAAATCTCTTCCATATACTACTCCTGTAACTATAGGTGCATAGTCTATAGTTATCCTTGTCCTTACTCCTGTGCGCTGCTTTTGCATCATTTTTGGCATCTAGGAAGAATTGTACTGGTAGTCATTGTTTTCATTCCAGTGACAAACTGCTAGGTGGGATTGTGCAAGGTATTGTTCATCACCAAATGCAATTTACTTGCTATGAAATAAATTATGACATTATTGAAACTTTCTGCATGATGAATGTTTTTTCCTCAAATAAAATCAGGTGCACTTGTATAAAGTACAGATTTGCATTTTGCATTTTTGAGTATATTCTCAGCTCCAGGCTATGAGATGAATTTTTGTTTTGATGACTCATATTTTGGATCTCTATGACACCGGGAGGTAGTATAAAATTGACTGTGGTTATCCAATATGCTCAACGAAATTTAATAAACTTTCCTGACGTTGCTTGGCATCTTGCTGGCAGTTTTGTGTTGCCCTGTGGCAATGTCCTGCTACAACTTCATCTTTATCATACACTGAGGATGCCAAGTTTTCCTTTTCAAATATTGTGGCCCAAATTCAAGGATTACCACTGTTTTTGAATTTTTTTAATTGAGCGCTAAGTCATTTTGATTTGTTGTCATAAGTTTACTTTTGATATATTTATTAACACTCATTCCTTGGTCATTGCTATGGACACCAACCATCACTCCCTCTTTTTCAAAATATTCATTCACCTTTTCCATGCCCAGGTTCTAATGGTGTTCTGTGCAGGTACCCTCACATGTGTAACATGCATGTGAAAGAGCACTTGATGTAATTTCTTCTGATGATGTTCTTCTTTTATTGCATCCTTGTAGCTGTGAAAGACTAGTAATCATGGAATGTATTTTTTTTATCGGCCACAAAGCTATGGGTAGGCAGGGATGGTGATATTGACCAGGTACAGGCATGGGTTGGTTCGTAGTTACAGGACAGTTTGCATATGGCAACATGTCTAGTGCGCTGCACTCGTCTCAGGACCAGTGATGACTTGCATACTTCACTACGCTTGTCTTCAATTTCCAGATACTTGACCAAGGAAAACATTGCAATGATGTACATGTCCTGTTCAAAATGCTTCTCCGTCAATTTCAGATATGATTTTACCATAGGTGCTGGTGTACTGGGTGGCAAATTCCATGCCTGAAACCACTGGTCAATTACAGTTTCTATCATTATCTTAGTGTTCACAGGGTTCTGTGACCTATTCATAAGCATGGCTCTCACCTTCTGGATTTTTGTTTGAATAGTACAGAAACACATGATCCATATTCATTAATTCCAAACCCAACAATGACAGCAAAGATATTTTAGACTTGCCAAAGCATCAACATTTCTTTTCCAATACCAATGTGAAGAAACAAACTTCACTCCTGACTTGAGACAGGCAATCACCCATAAAAGGCAACTGGTGGTTTAAACCGGTCCTCTCAACCTTACAGATATTCATCATTAACTGCAGACACTAGTCCTTTTTCTAAAATGTATAGGCCTAACCACCCAAAACACAAATTTCATTTCTTCTGCCAAAAATAAAAAGACACCTGTTAGGCCTATCACCTTTTAGTTCTCCCGACTTGTCAGTCAGCTAAGTTTAAAGTAAAAGAGTAAAGTAGAAACACTTATCACTTCTTTGTCACCTGGTACTTTATGTTAAGTAGAGAACAGACATATATATAGAGGCAAAGGGTTAACTAGGGGTGTGATAGGGTATGCAGAAAATGAAGTTTTTGTAAATATGTAATCCAGTCCATTTCCTTGGGATTAGCTAAGTTATAGGTGTCCTTTTTCCTCATTTAGAATAAGTGTTATGCAGTATTCTCAAGTAGAAATATATATCTGAGACATGAATATTTTGTTATGATTGCATTGTGGATGAATGTGTGAGGTAATTTTTCATTAAAATGAAGTTTATGTTTGGGCCACCTTCCAGTAGTCCTTCAGGTCGGCATTGAAACAATTTAAAAAACAATAAACTCTGGCTCTGATATATCAATGACATTTACATTAAAAATTAATTTGCTTAAAAGTAAAACTTGTATATGTAACAAAATACATACAGTGACCCCTTTGAAGACAATTGTCAATTACATACATGAGTGTAGTATGTAAGTAAATCATACGATGACACTTTTTTATGGACACTAACATTCATGAAAAATTGTTGTATCGTCTCAGACACTGTGTCTCATCTACATGCATAACGAAAGTGTGTGTTGGAACATGGAATTGGATAAAAACAAGATAGCATGTCTGTAGTGGGATGTACCATTACGCGTCTACGAGTTCTAGGATGAAAGTAATCAGAGGCTTAGTGCATAAGTACAGCACCAGTTCTCTTTAGTTCTATGCTAGGCAGAGCAACAGGATAGAGAAAATGAAGAATTCAACAACATAGATATGATACCTGAAAGTGAATAGCGACAAAGTGGCCAAGAAGGAGAAGAAAGACAGGACTCAATAAATAGTGATGAGCTTACTGAAAGTTAAGTTGTATCAATTGTAATGACCAGAGAACAGCAAGAGGCTGTGCTGGCAGTGCTGATCCATAATGAGTGGAATTTCATACAGGTAGGCAAACAGGAAAACTACCACAATGTAGAGTATAAATATTAAGTAGAAATGCCTGGGACCTTAACCTAGAAGAATATATGGGACATGGCTAAATAGGCTTGGTATTAGAGCTGAATAGCATTCGCCTATCATAGGCTTGTCTGGAATACATTGCTACTTATCACAACAAATACATTGTTTTGCCCGGGGGGGGGGGGGTCTTTAACTTATAGATCACATAACTGCAGCTTTCAATGGTTACATAATACAGTAATGTTTTCTAATCACCAAGACTAGAACCACAGACAACACAGGCCAAGCCAGTGTCTTGAGTCAGGGGCCTGTGGCTACCTAGGATTATCCGCCATAAATGTTTATCAGCACAGCATGGGTATTTCTCAGCTGAGCAAGAGGGTTTTACATGCCTTAGCAACACATTTCAGATCTAGATGTGGAAAAAGCAAATTCCTGCCCAATGTTTGTACAAAGAACGACATTTATCGTCATGTATTATATTAAAATTGGCCTTCATTTTAAGAAGGCAAGTCCTATAACATTCATAAGTCACCCAAATGGCAAATTGTACTCATAAATGTATTTGTGACTGAGATAAAAAGCTCTATTGTGAAAAAAGTAGGGGAGCTATGCATAGCAACACAGCTTGGGTATTATGCAATCTGGCTTCCATTGTCTGCTTTTATATCCAGCGCCTGACTTTTAATGGTTTATGCAGAAAGGCTTTGTCCACCAAAAATGGATAAACAGAACAGGAAAGGCCACTATGCCCAGTCTGATATCTCTTTCATCTTAACTGGACCAGTCCTACCACAAAGAAGTGAATGTCCTTTTATCTTCCCTGAAGAAATAGATTCGGCGTGGTCATGTCCAACAATATGTCTAGTTGGTTGACAAGGCACCAGGCCAGCACACATGGCCAGAGACAAAACTATGGAGTTCAGACAGTTGCTCAAGATAAGGGCATATGGAGTAAAAATAATTGCATCTTCATGTAGTGATCTCAGGTGTCATTTAATGAAATAATTGTGATTTGCTACTGGAGTTGGTATTCCCCAATGCTTGCCTGAATGACCCCATATGTGGGGAAGGGGAGAGCATTGAGGAGCACCTAACACCCACAAGGTAAAGCCCAGAGAGTGGCCCCGAGTATGTGGATACCATTCTCTGGAAACCTAGCAAGGTCATTCGTTTGGTATTTAATTATAGAGTTTCTTATGTATGGTCACTTGGAACTAGAATGTAAGCATGTAATTGGTGAGCAGCTTTTACACTCCTTGAGAGATTATCATATGCAGTGTATCGTGAGCATAGGGCATGGTGTGTCAATTGTCTCCATAATGGGGACCATGGATGATTTCCCTCCTTCAGTCTGGAGTCATGTGTAGCTGAGTTCAGAAAAACATAATCAATATTCATAAACTTCAATCCAACAATAAGGGCCAAGTAAAATACAGCAAAAGGCAGAGATTCAAGAATTACTAAAGCATCAACATGCAAATTCCATTACCATTGTGAAGAAATAAATTTTATCCCTGACCTGAGACAGGCAGTCACCCATAAGGTGGTGCATAGGTAAGGCGATATGACATTAAGGGGGAAAAATAATTCTTATTTTCATGTGTATTAGTAATACTTATCAATACAAACTGGAAATAGCCAACCCGGTCATGCTTGCATCAGATCATTATCCTTGAGCATTATGCTGAATAAAGATATTTTTATATAGAAAATGATATTTCAGTGGGAAGATGTCATCGTGTGGAAGGCTGACAATGGAAAAAGCACTTTGCCATATTGCCTTCTTATCAAATGGGCAATCTATGAACAATTTTGGTGGGATAAATATTGGAGAGATATCAATCTATGGAGATCAATACTGAGGGTAGTGTATAGGTACATGCCAGTGATGTAGAGCAAAATAAGAATAAATTTCCGAGAGTCTGTGGCTATTTCATTGTTAACTTCTTCAAATGCGTCATACAGTAACACAAACACAGTGACCTACCATCCTACCCACACACACACACACACACACACATACATACATACATACATACATACATACATACATACATACATACATACATACATGAACGTGTTCTTTATCCAAAAGAGATCCTAATTCTGAAACCGATGTTCCATATATTACAATAACCAAAAACACATGGTTATCACAATCCTGGCCATATTTAGGAGGTAGTAGCATTCCCAGGGTGGTCTTTGTGTGGGTTTCACTGTATCTGTTTAATAGGTAACTAAGTAACGCTTTTGCCCGTATCAAGTATATGTTCATGATTTTGCATATAGTTTCTATTCATATATTAAGCTACCTCAGTAAATAAATACCTGTTTCCTGTTGACTGCGATGAGATTTTTTCCAGAGTACGATCACAGTAATTGAAATAATAACGATCAAACCTGCCAAGGTGGCTAGGCCTATTATCAGTCCAAGTAGCCATGGCCGTGGTATTTCTTGTAACCCTACATGAATAAAGTGTCAAAATGGGAACCATTACTTAAAGCCAAGCAGTTATGCTCTAAAGCCATTAATACAACACATATTTTCGTTCAGCATCCATCTGTTTGTCCATTTTTGATTAATTTATTTATTTTTTACTTATCCACAATTACATTCTCGAATTCTTAAATTTCTTTGACTGTCGCTTCTTCAAACGTACTGTGACGTATTTTGGCTAAATCTCTCTAAATTTTTCGTTTCATTGACTGTACCATGCTTTATGAATTTGCAACTGGTGATACCATAATTGATTTAATATTTCTCCTCTTTAAAAAAATGACTGCACCCAAACCGCAAACGTTATGCTGTTCAAACTTGGAAATGCACCACATGGCAGCAATGATATTTGCTAACTTGTTAGAAAGTCCAGTATTATGTGATGGTTGATAAAAGAATTCGACAACATTTTTCCATGAATTTTCAACTTATGGGAAGAGTTCCATGAGTCTAGGTGTTAATCAACTTTGACAGGTCAAGATATATGGTAGCAGATGTTTCTCCACAATACAAACGTTGGTGAATTCTGCAGAAAATTTCTGGTGTTCAAGCCTCCACACTGTAGCTGCTTACAACCGTGTTCACTATTTCAAAATTAAATAAGTTATCGATAAGACAAAATTGTACCATTGACAACAGTCAGCATTTTCAAAGATTTTAGAGAGAGAATAGGAAGGAGTCAAATAGGTCTATGATTATTAAAAATTCGAGTAGTTTGCTTTTTTCTCAACATGTAACACCTTTGCTAGCTTATATTTCTTGGGAAAGATATTTAGTTGCAACTTTCCTGTGGCTAATGCATGACACTTGAAAATAATGCAACAGTTTGTCGACTTTGCCCTTGTGATCAATATATCCCAGCATGCCTATATTAATTCTTCTCCTGATTTACCTACCTTCTTTTCAGCTTGAGAAATAAATCATAAAAGTACATTAGTGACATACCTACTTTCATTGGGAGAGAGTAAGGGCCATCCAATATGAGGATAGAGCCGTCCTCTTTTCTTTTGAGTGCTCGTAGTTTCACATAGTATGTGCCTGATTTCAAGGGGCCATTGCAATATCCTTTGATTTTGCGTTTGCAGGATTTATCAGCTCCAATGATGAACTTGACTTTCTTTTCTTCATTTCTGTTGGAGGTCACATGCCCAGCAGGTGTACCGGATGGAGTATCAAGCCGTGTTACAACACTTGTTTCACGTGTTGATGCATTGAAAGGTTCAGAGTTACTTGATGAAAAATTCTGATATGCCCGTCGAGTGCCACAATATGCTACATTCTCAAAAAACGATTTACAGAATGGAATAGCTTGATATGTAAATTCACTCAGTCCTTGCACTTGATGCCATGTAGGTAGGTTCAGGGTTTGTGCATACTGATCAGCAGTGGCGTTAGTCGTCACAATGACTGTATGGCTCTCTATGGGACCAAACTTGATGGCTATGTCATTTGAGAATTCTACTGAAAGAGCTGATGAAGGTACATCATGCTGTAAAGCCTGGACTGGAGGACTGGCTGCATTTTCTAACCGGGTGACAGGTACTACAAACAGGAACATAGCCCACGGTAACTCAGACAGCATGAGATGTTATAGAATTACAACAGAAATACATTTTTCCAGCAAGCCAAGGTGGTAGAAACATCAGAGCAGCAACATGCATGAATGCCTACTCAAGTAAACTACAACCTTTTTTAATTGGTAATTATGTGACAGAATTTGAAGTCTTATTATCACCATGTGACATTTTTTGAAGAACAAAATATATGAAACTTTGCTGCTGTCACCAGAAAGTATCGTATTTCAGTGATTATACAAACATGAACAATGGTGTCGAGTCTTCTGTGTAGTTTTGATCCCACAATGCAACACATTCCAATAAAACCATTGTGAATTACCCAAAACGGTACCACCTTCGTACTTACCAGATGTGGTAATCACTGTACTTTGTGTTGTCCAAGGGGGATTTGTGGTCCAGTGGTCTGCATCATGAGAATAGATAAATAAATGACACATGCATGCATACATACATACATATATGTAACATACATAAGTTGTGTGGGGGTGCAGAAGGGTGAACATGAATGTGACTGTGTGGTTGGGTGTGTCAAATGTGCATTAAGAGACTGGTGTCTTATAATGATAAAAAAGACGGGATTTTTGGCCTAATGATATGTCTGTCTAAACGACAAGTGCACAACGACAAGTGTGCATACACAAATAAGTGTGTAAAAGCCTGTACCAGGAGGCAGGACAAATGCTAGTCAGTTTTGCCATCTACTCTCTCTCTCTCTCTCTCTCTCTCTCTCTCTCTCTCTCTATATATATATATATATATGTATGTGTATATATATATATATATATATATATATATATATATATATATATATATATATATATAACATCTAATTAACTTAAGCGCCGTTACCACATTAAAGTTTCAAACTACTCTTTTGAACTTAACTTAATCTGAAAGCTATATTTTAGTGTAGTGACTGGCAGTGCAAACATAAGTTTTAAATGTGTAAAATCATACTCCATCAAATTTCCTGATTTTTACAACACTGAATGTACATGTCGGAGGCACCATTACCTGAATCTAGTTGCCTATTGGAATTAAAACTTTCCACGCGATACGAGGTAATTCTAAATTAAAACATCTTTCATATACTCATATATGATGCATTTCAACTTTTAATATTTGACTGCTTCGATTTTTGGCCAATGAAACACATTTTAACATTTCATGCAAGTATCCGTAATAATAAACTAACTGGCCCCTTTCTCAAGGAATACACTTGTACTGGTATCCTTCATGAAAATCCCCAAATCTTAACCATTGACCATTAAGAGTACCACCAGCGCACTTACCAGAAGTGGTGATCATTGTAGTTTGTGTTGTCCAAGGCAACATTGCGTGAATCTAGTTAGCCTTTTGAAATCAAAACTTTCCACCCGACACTATAGGTGGTCCTAAATCCAACAGTTTTCACATGCTCATATATGATGCAGTCCAGCTTTTAATATGTGTCTCCTACAATTTTCAGTGCTTTCTCAAAGAAGAAACTTGTACTGGTATCATTTCATGGAAAATCCCAAACTTTGTACGTAAACTTCCCTTATGTTAAAAAAAATACTCAAATCAATTTTGCTATAAAGAAAGTTTTGGAATTCTGTAATGAAATAATAAAATGCCTATATTGGACACTTGTATGATTTCGTTTTTACCCTTTGGCCTTATGAAGCCGATGGGTATTGTCGTACCCGGCACTGTTCGTCTGTCTGTCCGTCTGTCCGTCCATCCCGTGGTTTTACCACCATAACTTCACAAATTTTTAAGACAAGACTTTCAAATTGCCGTGATATTACACTTCTATATGGCCTACTTTTTGTGCAAGCATAGTTGACCTTGACATAATTCTTAAGGTCACACATTGGTCACATGTGCTAAGCAACGTTCCCGCTCTAACTATTGAAAGCCTGCATCTAGCAATCTAAATCTTACATCCAACAAGCTTCATAGAGTGATGTAGAAGCAGATTGAAAATAGAGGTCATAGCTCTATATTTGACCTACTTTTGAGATCAAAGGTCAAGTGTACAATGGTGGTATTGGTACAAGTAAGGAAGTTTTTAAGTCAGTTACATGAAATTTTATACACACATGTATCACAACCAAAAATGTGTCATGAATCAAAAGTAGGTCACTAGGTTAAGTATCTGGGTCACAGTGGCCTATTCATTGAAATTGTGTTTACCACTGAAACTTCAGACATTTTTTAGTCAGGAATTTCAAATTGCATCTGATATTACACTCCTATGTGGTCTTCTTTGTGTGCAAGCATAGTTGACCTTGACTCAATTCCCAAGGTCACACAATGGTCAAAGGGGTTGAGCAACGTTACCGCTCTATTTATTGAAAGCCTGCATCTAGCAATCTAAAGCTTACACACAAAAAGCTTCATAGAGTGATCTAGAAGCCTATTGAAAATAGAGGTCACAGCTCTATATTTGATCTACTTTTCGAGGTCAAAGGTCAAGTGCACAATGGTGATATTGGCATAAGGAAGGAAGTATTTAAGGCCGTTACATGAAATTCTATACACTCATGTATCATAACAAAAAAATGTGTTATGAATCAAAAGGAGGTCACTAGGTCAAGTATCTGGGTCACAGTGACCTATTCATTGAAATTTTGTTTACCACGATAACTTCAGAAGCTTTTAGACAGAACTTTCAAACTGCAGATGATAGTTCACCACTGCAAGCCTAATTGACCTTGATCTAACTTTCAAGGTCACACAGTGGTCACAAGTTTGCTGAGTGACATTGTGCATCTAGAAATCTAAATCTTAAAATAAATGAAGTAACATAGGGTGATCTAGAAGGCTATTGAAAGTCAAGGTTATACCTCTATATTGGAATGTTTTTGAGGTCAAAGGTCAAGTGTACAATAGTAGTATTTGTGTAGGTAACTATACCTGATACTCTGGCACACTATTCTTATTCACTAACAGCAAAAGAGATTGAAGGCGGCCGAAGGGTACCGCGTTCTTTGAACGGTATTTTTATAGAGACACGTGGTTTAGCTAATCATCAAAATGTGATTTATTGATCTTACATAGCATTACAGGCATTTCACAGGGAGAGAAAACCTGAGAGAGACAAAAATAACAAAATGTTCATTATGGTAAGATGCTGTCATATATTTGAAAGGCAAATCACAGCCAGCTGAGCATGAAAGGTATATACACCAAATATACCCGGCTGCTCCACTGTCCAAATATGCATGTGATCGCCTATGCATCGAAAGATTTAAAAAAAAGTTGAATTTACTCGCATCACAGCCCATGCCTAATTTGAAAGCTTCTACCATTCCCCTTAGCCGTAGGCTCTCATGACACAATTTTCATGATATAGGCCACATTTTGTAAGTAAAGGAATGCTAAATTACCCATATTACAGCCACACTTCACTGTCATGTACAGAACTACAGTACAGAGATGAAAGTTTTGGAACAATTTACTTCCATGTCCTATGCAGTGTCATTCTTGTTGCAGATAAATTCGAAAAGCCCGGTTGTTTTTCCAAGTGGTTCACCATCATGAAATGTGGGATGAGCATATATTATTGATCAACATTTGGCCTCTACATTAATCACTTGCATACTACTTACAGCCAGTGGTTACTGTAGTTTGTGATGTCGACGTGGTCCTTATAATCCAGCTTTCTGTAATATGAAAATGAATATGTATGTACGTACGTGCGCGTGTGTGTGTGCACTATCAAATATGCCGTTGCAGGGCCTAGCAGTAGGACCTGCCTGATAAATCAGGTTGGTCCACTGGACCCACAATCAGTGTTCCAGTAAGTTTTGACCATAAATCGGCCTTCGATGTCTGCTTATTCGGTAAAATAATATATATATATACATATATATATATATATATATCTTAAATAATGGATAAATGTTCGATATCTAAGGATTTTCAAAACAAATTTTTATCTTGATTTAATATGCTTGCTGCAAAAATGATGGGGGCTGCGAATGGACCCTTTCAGGACACTTGTCCGTTTTTGCCCGCCACAAAAACCTGTCTCCATATGAAAAATTGCGTTTACACCAGACTTTTGCAAAAGATGGTAAATCAGTTCCATCATTTTGTTTCAGCGGTTAGCAGCTTATTCAAGTCAGATGAGGATGACTATTACACTTAGGACACATTCTAAAATATGATGAAAGATGTGCCATATTCGCCATATGTCTCTTTACATAATGTTTTTATTGTTACATTTTTGGTAGATGTAGTTTGATACGTTACTCAATAATTTCTCTTTAATTCCATAACCAGTGCAATTATACACATTACTTGGTATTCCATGCTAGAACAGGCCTTAATTCCAGAAAGAGCTCTGACATCTTCATACAGGCCTGTATCAGCAGGTCAAGTGGTGAAGCATGTGCACATCAGTTTCCAATTATGATGTACATGCATATCAATTATAATGACCATTTTTGTTAACTAAACCAGTTAAGCATGGTGCAGTAAATGAGAAACTTTCAGATTATAATGTTTAAATTACCAAGTATGGTTCACTGTAACAAATCGCTGTCATGAACCACATAAATTGATTGAATTAAGTGACCTAGATTATCACAAAATTCAAGGTCCAATAAAGAAATTGCTGAGTACCAGTCTTTCGAAGTTACATTTGAATAGGGCCCCAAATGGCAGCACCATGCGTGAAGTATTCTTCCGGATGATGTTTTAATCATCAACACCAACACATGGTGACTGCTTATATCAACAGAAAACAATTTTATGTGTTTACACTCAGTCTCTATCATTGAAGCTTATAGTCTGTAAGTCTGATCTGGTAACCGATTCTGTAATGCGCAATTTCTACACAACGTCGTATCACTAGCATGAAAAAGTAAGTTTGCATAACAATACAATATATAAGACAAGAGAAACAAAATAATCATGACCGTATCTATATAACTGAGACGAGTTGTAAAAAAGTTCAAAGTCTGTGCCCAATGTTGAGAATGTGTAGCTTTGAAGAGCATTGTGCAGTGCATATATCAAACAGCGAGCTTAATTTTTACATTCAACATTAAACTTGTAGGCAATCAGCGGCAGTTTTAATATGCATTTGTCCTTTATGACTAGCTTAGTGCTGCATGCTTACACTCCATCACATATATGTATTGAACTATTATTCAACATATCAGTGTGCATCACTCCTATGTCATACTTGCCCTGACAAACACCATATTTCTGCTCAGTTGATCACAGGATAAATGAGTGGTACATATGTATGTTTACATGAGTTGTTTTGATTCAGTGTCTGTATATGCAGACCAGTCTTGTCTGCAAACAAGTGGACCACTTTAAGTTAGTGCATTGCAGACTCACCATCCCTACTTGCCTGCATTTGCCAGGCATTGGGCCTAAGTCTTATTCTGTTTGGCACATCGTCCAACTGCTGTCCATACTTGAGTGTCAATTTGCCTGTATAGCCATTGACTTTGAAATAAATCTCCCTATCCTAAGTCCATGTATCAGGGACTCCCATCATAATTTCTTACTCTGTTGTAGAGAGCATGGATACCCAGACTGAGATCATCTACTATTGTAAAGCCGGTGCCTTTCAGTCTTTTTTGTGTACAGATCGCAGCGGTCTTGTGATCGTGATGTAGAAACCTCACCAACAAAGCTCTAGGTCTATGGTTCCTCCATAGTCCTGTTCTTTCCCTGACTTGGTGAGCCACACATATGTCATAGGGCATGATCTGGAGCTCCAAGTTGTCTTTAAGAAAATCCAAAGGGACCTCGGCTGGATCTTCCCACAGTTCTACCTTTATACCAAATATATGCATGTTCTCCTTCCTGGAGTGTTGTTCATTAGATACAGAGTGCACCTTATTTTCACGGGTATCCAGGAGACACTGAGCTGATTGTGCTATGATGAATGTAACATCCTTTTTCAGAGCAGATATCTCAGTTTCAACTGTGGACACTCTCGTGTCTATGCCCAATACTGCTCCTGCACTCCGTCACGTATGATGAGTCTCATGTCTAGCAGCAATTCTGTTTTCAGCCTGTCCAGACCACTGGCAAGTTTACCCATAAATATATCTCCAATTTTAACCTCCCAATCCACCAGAGGTTGGTCATTATCTGCCATGACTGCACTTTTTAAGTTTAACTCTGAATCAGTGCTAATGGATAGTACGTACTTATTTTAACCGTTTCAAGTCTAATAGGGAAGTGGAGCTTCCACTAGAAAGCCTGCTTTGATGTCTGGCCCGTATCCTGGAGTCCAAAGGGGTACCAGTATCTTTGCTGCCCATACAGCTTGGTATGGTAAACCCCACAGTGTTTACATCCACTCACTGGTGGACAGAACACCTAAAGATCGGATCGTGCACTTACACAATGAGAGGCTATGCAGCTTCATCACTGAAGCACAACATGTAGGTCTCCCTCCAGGAAACCACGCAAATGTCAAAAAATAATTGTGATGTCACAATTCCTAATTTTGGGTTCGATGCTACTCACAGTCTTCCTGTGTGTTGTTTTGTAATGTTTGTCCGAGAGTTTTGCCCAAGAGAACAGGCAAGCAGTTATTTAAAAGTCCCACTTGTATGACCTAGCAGCCAGCTAGAGCTCCTCTATAACAAGTTCCACCTATGACTGCAGCCAAACTCAGAAGATTTTCCAGTCTATGTAAAAATTGCCCTGCTGCAATAAACAATTACTCCATTTCCAGTTTCTATACAGCTGTGACTTTTAAATACCACCAATTCTGGTCTGTGTTAATATACTTCGATGCAGGATTAAAATGGATTCCATGGAACCAGATGTTCAGCTTTTACACAGTTTACCACCTGTAAATGACGCCTTTTATATTCTAATTGTTCTATGTACACTTGTGCTACAACAATTTGGTTCTGTGTTTTTGTAATGTAAGATCAATTTTATCTTTTTTTGTCATGCATTTCTTTGCAATCAATTGAACCAGATCTGAGGTGGCTGGTGCTTGATTAAGATTGGACGATGTATCACCACAAAGCATCACGAACAGCAGGTGAAGGACAGAGTTTTGCATTCAAGGTTTACACAGAAATGAATCCGGATCTGACCGTACATGATGTGTATGGTAACAAAATTGGCCTCCACGTTCAGAAGGTCATATGAATGTTATTTTTACGTCTTTATCAATTGCTTATCCCGGAATGAGTGATTATGTCTGTGTGGGCAAGTGCAAGATCAGGTACATGCACTTCAGTGGTTCCCTCTGGCACAAGTCTTACGAAAGATTTTCTCATGTTTACTCTATGACAGGAGTAAAATATGTTTCATGCATGCTGCGAGCTTTGATCAACTGTAAACACCAACACGAAATATCATTTTGCATATATATGGACACACACCTGCATCTTGCGTCCCTCGAGGAAATATTATGATTGGCAAAAAGTAATTTTTCAAGAAAAAAAACTTTCGCGACATGCATCATGAAAGACAAGCTCAAAATATTACCACTCTGCTCAGGGAAATACGTGTATATCAGCATAGTGCGTCACAGAGGAGTTTTCTTGATAGTACACGTCTTATCAGTATTGCGTGCTACTGGTCCTATTACTTTGACCACATCGAGTGAACACAAAGACTATAAAAGCTCGTGAATAATGACTGAACGTTATCATGACAGGCCTATGTAACGTCTTATGGAAAATTCTCCACTGAACATGATCCAACATGAAACATTGCTCGTGTCACAAGGGGTTATGGTGATCCCCTCTGAATGCAAGAGGGTGTTCTGTCTGGTATCATCATTAATACAAGAAAGGAAAATATATATTTTAATGTTTTGCTGCAATTCTATTTTAGTGGTAACTGCTCACGGCTCTGCAGCTACTTCATTTTACCAAACGTGACGGTTACATCACATTAAAACATATTTTAAGTCTTAACTCGAGTATTTCAAAGGCCAACTAGCGTTTACCATCGTAGTCATATCCTCTGTTGGTTATGCATGTAACTTACAGATCAAGCTAAGTTCAGGAGAGCTACGCATTTGTTGCCTCATACTTCTTTAATTTCATTTGCTCTGCTTGTGTGAGGGTTATAATCGCAACAATACTGTGTTCATGAAAATATATTGTTCGAGTTTATTACAAAAAGGAGCAAGTTGGGATTCTCTCCACTCTGTCTGTGACCAAATGCTTTCACCTGCTACGATGCCAAGCATAGCATTATTGGGAAATTTAATGTGCCCACGCATTTATAACAAGTCATTAATCTTTCAGCTTAACTTTTCAGCATACAATGGTACTGCAGATGGAAAAGTTCAGATTTGAATCTTATTTTTTATGGAATAAAGTCAATTCAGAATGCTGTGCATGCCTGATCGCAACATCGGGTGAAGGGCTTTAATGCTGAAAAGCCTCATTACATTGATACACGCGGTTGACTAAATTAAAAAAAATACTATTATTATTATCTGATAGTATCATCAACTGTACAACTTACATTACAGCAGACCCAAAGGACACCTCATTATTATCAACCTGTACTCCTATATGAGAAGATGTATGATTTGTATTTAGTAATGAACTGGTATTGTAACATTACTGTCTGGTGGCTCCCACGATAGCTGCAAAATGTGCTTTTGTTTGAATCTCACAGATCATTAATATGTGTTTGTTTTTCTTATATACATATTTATATCTTTTACTAGTCCAATTAATATGAGTCTGACTCTGAGTCACACCCACCACATGCGGGAAGAAACAAACAAGCAGCGATTCAGAAGTAAAAACATTATAAAATGTAGTGTGTGTGTAACAAATTTAGGGTGGCGGTAGCTAGAAGCGTTCCTATAAAGCTTTCAAGGAATTGACCCTAAGATTTTTTACATGTCTTTTAAAATATTCCCCTGACACAAAAATACATCACGAAAAAGTCACAAACATCACTGAACACACATGGCAGAGATTTACCGAGGATATATTTCTGCCAGGTTTACGAAAGTCTGTTTATCAGTTTTTGAAAGTCTAAAATGTAATTGCGGGCTGACGGACACACACAAGGAAAGCCGTTCTGTTAAGTTCAGATCAGCTAACACACATCAGTTTTACTGGTTACTCAATTATCCGAGATGCATTTGAGCTATGACCTTGTGGTTTCAGATGGAGGTAGCAGTTTTTTTAAAGCCAGTGATATACTGATGACAAACAAAGATACAGAAATAAGGAAGAGGATAACTGCTCCCCATTAAAGCTACCATATGTGAACTTAGAGCACTGTTTCCCAGCATACCTAAACGCTCACTGTAGTTGATGCTAATCACAACTATATTCGTTTCATTATGCACAAAAACAAACAAACAAGGCCAAATGGGATCCTTTAATGAGTTTCCAGGAAAGTTGGTCTTTGCTTAATCCGCATTTATTTTTTCGACAGTGTTTTGTTTTGTTTCCCTGCTTGCTCATTTACTTTTTTATTTATTTTTTTTTTTAAATTTGATCTTGCGCTGTCATACTGAGAGATGTATAAAGGGATGTTTGACTTATGTACGTGTGCATTTGTATGAAATGTCGCTCTCAATATGGATGCAAGTTAACGTAGAACTACTTCAGTTATACACTGCCAGGTGGTTTAACTAAGGTAAGCTATCCAGCTAGAAAGGCTATATACTGGTTCAGGGGTAAGTCAAATTGTTATCTGATCTTGTACTATACAAATTTAGTAATTATGCTTGGTTTGACAGGAATTCTTTATTTATAATGAAACTCTAGAGAAAAAAGGGCGCATACCTTGAGAACTTTTCTCTCCTTTTAGAACACAAAATTTAAATCCCTCATCACCTAAATACTGCCGCCCAGGAAAAACCAGAGATAAAAAAACCCTGACCAGGTCCTTCTAAACACTCCGGAAACCTGTGTTAGTAGCAATGCGGTATTGGCTTCTGGGAAAGTGCAACAAACTCCATGCTATATTATACCTTATTATAATCATCATTGAAAAGTAAGCCACTTCATGAGTTCTGAAGTCCGAGCCTAGAATGAACTCCCTATCACAAGCCACCCGTATTTGTACCCTGTATTATATTTAAGCTTTAGTGCGTTCACGAGACTTTACAAAGGCGTACTGCGGGACTTAAGTAGTGTTACAGAAAAAGGATTCCAGCTATTCTGGCGAAACGCAGCAATTTTTTTATCCTGTGCTAAAATTCACTGTTTAAAAACCGAACACACATGTTTGCAGTGAGCCGGACGACGTGGCGAGAACAGTCGAAAAGATAGGGCTTATGTCAAAACACAATGTACTTTTAATACTACCACACAAACACAAAATGTTTTCTTCTCATATTTCAGAGAAAAATTATAACATTTTTAAGTTCAAAGTACGCCCATTTCTCAAAGTGATTTATAAACCCAACTCTTTTGTGACAGGAAGATGTATGTTTAAAGAATCTGACACATAACTATCCTTTGTTGAATCAGTTTTCA
Organism: Hermodice carunculata; assembly: GCA_964020975.1. NCBI lineage: Eukaryota > Metazoa > Annelida > Polychaeta > Eunicida > Amphinomidae > Hermodice > Hermodice carunculata. The sequence continues at coordinate 24,425,526 of OZ026616.1, read as the reverse complement.
AACTAGCTTCCAGCACCGGTCATTCATAGATGCGTTAGCGGCCGCAGTAGCGCTCAGACCTAAACGAATGCAAACCGATATTTAAACGGCCCGTTACTGGCTTCAAACGCCTTAAAATGCATTCTCTTGTTCTAGTATAACTCATGGGTATCTTTTTAAGTACACAAGTTTGCACTTTTTTGCTTATCTGAATGCTGGCTTAAACAAAAGACGTGAAGAATCGTTATCTATGTCTGCCACCTGGAAATACTTTTTTAACAGTAAGTATGGACATGCTACGGACGCCCCTTTTGTAATTACTAGGTAAAGTTAGTTTTAAAAAGTTGTAACTTCGTGGAAATAAGCTTGTCGAGCTCTGAAAGAATATTGCCCTGGGTATCTGAAACCGCCTTGACAACCTTCTGCTGGATATTTTCTTCAGCCATTCTTGAATGCAGACCGGTTGAAGGTAAACTGACAGAAACAGGACCCGGAAACTCGCTGCCCAAAAAGTAAGACACTTCAAGAGTACTATTAAAGTCCGAGCCTAGAACCAACTCCCTATCACAAGCAACCCGTATTTGTACCGTTTATTACATTCAATCTCTGCGCTAAAGGAACAGCCTAGTATACAAAGTTGAATCCAAACATGATAGCAAACGTTACGACGGGAATGAAAGGGACTGTTTTCTACACGCTTGTGCTGGCATGAATTGAGGTCACGTGGTGTCTTTCCTTTCATTTCAGGAACACCCGCAAAAAGGCTCATGAAATCGCACAGGACATCTTTATTATTCATGCTCCTTTTGCACAGTAAAACGTCAGCACTATTGTAAATTAAACTCTTCATGGGTATATTGTAAATCCGCATGTGTGAGTGAACGGGCCACGAAAGCAGTGACGTTGATATAATAATTCTGTTCTGATCATTCCACATGCAAACTTTCTGTCGACTGCGTTCAAGATGTGTCAGATGAAAATATTGACTTTGAATCTCCACCAAACGCACATTACTGATCCTTTACCTATCGTCATTTTGTTGCTTATGGTAATCAGGAAAGTCAGTCCCGACTTTCTTTTATTTTCTATCAAAAGCGGGGCAAAACGTCAACCATTTCAAGAACAAACAATGAACATGAAAAAGTGTAGAGACACCTTTGCTGTGTACAGTAATCAGTGCCAAACTTTGTTGAAACTGTTACCAAGAGATGTCACAGTCAGAGCAAAAAGATGTTTATTTTCATGGTTCAATATATACTGAATTAGTCTGATATACACATTTATATATATATATATATATATATATATATATATATATATATATATATATATATATATATATATATATATATATATATATATATATATATATATATATATTCATATGCAAGTATGGCAGCCAATGTGTTGGAAAAAGCTCACCTTTGGTACAATTGTATCGGACTTCATAATCGAGGCACCACGTTCCAGGTCGCTGCTGGGAATTTAAACAGAACAATCCGCCACGCAAAAGGCAGGGGGTAACAAAAACTTGTCTTGCATCTTGCCACGGTTGATGGGATCCCACAACTCTGCACTGGATATCAACAGGGTACGGACAGGTGGGCGGTTTGATCTGCGAGATGGCAAGTAAATGTTGCAGGTTTACGTGCAAGTAAATTGGTATAGTCTCACGCTGTGATAATCAGATAGCATTATTCCCAAGAGAACCATTATGCAGAGTAAATATTTTTGCTGTCGCCTTGTGCTTGCATGTGTACTATAGTGCCTCATTTAATTGCTACAAGACAAGCCAAAGTTGTCCTAACGTGCCAATCAGTAAAATTAAACAGAAAAAATATTAGAACCACTGATGTTTGAACACTACCTGATCACGGTTCCAAACAGTCAGCTGATTTAATTTAGTAGCCTTCGGATTAATTCTTAGATAGTAAATAATTAAATCACTCCACAAACAAACAGACAAACAAACAAACAAACAAACAAACAAACAAACATAATACCTCCAATTACAAAACAAAATGTTCCGGGTTATCATGTTATTTGCACAAGGCACCAGGTTTCCTAGGCTATGGGTCTGTATGTTGAATACCCCGGCTGCAGTGTTCTGAGCGTTACAGGCCAACGTTGCCCTAAATTCAGTTCAACTCTATTCTTTTCTGTTTAATCACCATTGTTCTTCCATCAGGACCAGGTACTTGCATCTCGATTTTATATCTGACGGGCACAGTTATCTCCTAACAACACCAGTTTGCACAGACATTGTCATCTACCATTTTGCCAGATTGAGTAACCGCATTTTGCACTTAAGTTGATATGAACTATAGTTCCTCTAAGAAAATAGCTCCCTACTTATGCGCGTAACCTGACAGAATAAACATGTTTTTCGAGTAACTTTGTATCTTTCACATCCTATCATAATTGATTCCACACATGTATGCATGTGTAAATATATCGCACATGCTTCCAAGGGCCCCGTACCCAGGAGTGTGGGTGTAGTTAGAGATCAACCAGGGGTCACGTGACACCATTCTCGGGGCATCCTCACTTTGGTTACAACAACCGTCGTCCATAAACATTCCGCCCATGTTCTCACTGAAACTGTGTTCGATATTGTTCGATTGATTGCTGGCTTCAAAATGAATTTCCTTCAGCTGTCAAAAATTATGCAAGTCGAAAAAGAACCCTTGTATTTTATAGTGTGGGGGATGTTAAGGAATGGCCAACTGTGCACAAACTGCAACGTGTAGATGAGCCACCAAAGAGACAACAGCAGAATCAGTGACCGCTATATATGTGGAGGTGTAGGCAATGCAGGAAAAGAAGTTTCAATTCGAAATGCAACTTTTGTCCCAACGACAATTGCAACTGAAGAATGTGCTTTTGAACCTATCCCTGTTTGCACATTAAGTTCCACAGATCATTGTGGAAGCTATGCTGAATGGAATAGTTTCCCACAATTCAGTGACTGACTGGTACAATTTTTCAGAGAAGTCATGTTGCAAGACATGATTCACAATCCAATACTTTTTGGTGACTCAGGAACAATCGTGGATTGAATGTATCCAAATTTTGTACCAAGTGGAGGGACAACAGGGGGTGCACGCAAGCAGCCAAGGCCTAGTTTTTGCCCACCTGACATAACCGGAAAAAAGTTGTGATATTCACTGAGCCCAACCGCACACAGGCTGAATTGACCTCTAGAATTGAGGTATGTGTGACAGCAGGGTCAAGTTTACAAACAGGCATGTGGGCTGGCTGCCAAAATATATCCCATCAATAAAATGGGCTTATACACGAAACTAAACCACAGTGAACTTTATGGATCGAATCATTGCGGTCCACACCCAGAACACTGAACATTTTTGTAGGCATGCAAAAAATCCACTGAAGTCTGTGCATGGTGTACATGAAAACCAGCTGATAAACTACATTGATGATGTCACATGGGATGGAACAAAAAAGGAAGAAATTTATTTGATGCCATTGCTGAGCTTATCAACAGGTACTACCCATGTGACAACGTAAACGTACCACCAGCATAAGTGGCCAACATGCCAGGAATAACCTATTAGCATGGCTGTTTTAACTGCAGTGTTCAGACTGATTTCAGTCTCGGAAGATTAGGTTTTCAGTGTGGTCAGTGAAGCACTTTCAAACTGCCAACATCCATGTATTGGAAACTCGCTTATATGTATTCTGACTCTGTGACATCCACATGAAAGCATTCGTCTGTGTGTATTTTGAGTACATGAAAAGACAATTTACATCTGTAGGCCTACATACAACAAATAGAAGTCTTGATTTAACATTATTTGATAATAAAGGTATGTACTCAGATCATTCCAGGTCCCTTTTTATAGTTTTCAATATCATGTCCAATGACAAATGTATTGTATCTTATTCGTTGCAACTTTTTATGGTATATATCATTGTTTCCTAGTGTTATAGTAAAGATTCTTCAGCCATAAATCCATGCGATATATGCATTTAATATAAAGCCAAGCGTGTTGCAGATTTAAAATCCATGACAAATTTTAAAATAACATGCACTTCTGTATTCAACAATATATACGGACTACGGAGGCATGTCATGTAATGTATGGTCTTTTTGATAGTACAGTGAACACTTATTACATTAATAGCATCTGTTCCTTTTGAAATGTGTCAATAATGGAATATGTTCCGGATATATAAATCAAATAATACAATGAACTGGCTTCGGCTACTTGTGTGAGGCACTTTCCCTGGAAACGATGATGACTTCTGGCCGTGCACCTCTTTCACCTCGTTTTTTTATTCGTGCAAAAGGAATTGGTCATGGAGATGATTATGTAATTGAAAAATAATATGGGGAAGGGGTTGGCAGGGACTCCTCATCACTTGCATGGTGAGTCCAGAGATGCTAATGTGCTAAATGTTGGTGCTGCTGTTGTTGTTGCTTATGCTGGCCCTTCTCCTTGTGTTTCTTCAGGTTATGAGATATCTTCAATGCAGCCACAGTGAAAAAGTGCTGGCGGAAGGCATAATATGTGCTGGTTGCATCCGTGGAGGTTGGCAACCTCGTCAATTCAGTATCCTGCCTTTTAAGGTGGTTCTCAAGTTATCCTACTTTGTCAACAAGAGATTGAAAAGCCCTTTCACATGGGATCTTGCATTTCGGACTAAATATGAGTAATGAAGCATATCAATAGTAGATGCCAGTGAATGTACCTCGCTGAGTACAAGTCCACGAGGAAAATTTATGAAATTGTTCTTGCATTCAGAATTAACACACCATAATGATAAGCTGTCGAATATATATGGTGGCTGGTAAGGATACCTCAACAGCTCAGGGTCTGGTTGATATATTGCATAGGTGTCAGCCCCCAAAGACGCATGACTTGGATATTTTTTTTCTAAAACGTGCATGCAATCAAAGAAAATAGTAAATTTTGCCTCAAACTCCCTGTTATTTTCAGAACTTTTTAGACTCCAAAAAATGGGATACTCCTGATACGGGAGAGTTGACAGGTATGTTATTATAGCCCCTGACATGGCTGGATTATAACTGTTACTGCTGAGTGATACATCATAAATTGAAGTATTGATACCATGTTTAACCTGAAGTCAATGGAACAAGTTTACTATATAGTTTTTTTCTAACAGCATTTAAACATGTTACTTATGCAGGAGATTTAGTGGATTTTTCCTTTTCATATTTTGCCGCAAAACGGACACCAGCATTATTAACATTTTATTTTCTAAGTGCGACATGGGTGTAATGGCACACAGTTCAGTCCCAGTACTGATACTGATTGAGAGTAACATTATAGGCCAGTAGCTTCTTGTGCCGCCCAGATTTTTTGTTTTTAAATTGAAGAGTGGAACTAAATGGTTTCTTACTGCCTGGTCTCAACACATTTTTACTGTGTGTGCACATTCCAACACCCCCCCCCCCCCCCATACTAAATTTAGTTTTCTTCTCTTTCTTGGCTACAGTGTTGCATCACAAATGAGGTCTTGCATATCACGCCAAAGAAAATATTCAGGATTCATACCTACCATTTTCTAGATAATACGAAATATTGAACAACACTGCACATCAAGTTGGCCCCTGTGTGTGTATATGATGCAGTTGTAAACTCGTATAATGTAAATCATTTGTATGTAAATGAGTATTGAGACATCCCTGGAAATAATATGCTACGATTGAAATATATGCGCGACGCATGCGCATTGGTAGTAAATATGGAGCCTGCGATGGTCTGAGATTGGAGTAATCGATTTGGGGTAAATTGTAGATATCAACACTCACTAGCCAAGAAAAAGCAGGATGGGGGGTAATGTAAAAAATGGATAGCAGATATAAGGGTGTTTATTGTGGCAGACAAACCTGGCAAAAGACGCAAAAGACGACACTAAAATTTATAAAAGTAACACCAGGCATCAGTACTGGAACAGTTGCATTCACCTGCCCACTGCTAGCAACTTTATTGCCCTATGCTGCAAACTCAACCGACAAAACAGAATAATAGGTTATTTGAATGTGATCTCCCAAATTGGTTTTGGGGTCACACCTTGGGCAACATTTGGGGCCACATTTTCCCCTGGAGTGGCCATTTTGTATGTGTGCTAGCCACAAATGAGTACCAGAATACCAACAGATGGAGGCAAAAGGGACATTACAATCAGAGAGTCCAGGCAGCCCAAAACCACCACACAGAGGAGATGCAAACTTAAGATTTAAACGTACATTCAATATGATGATAGCTGCACATTCAGGCTTTGGAGAGACCTATGTGACAAAGAAGATCGTAGAACAAGCTGATCCAAGCGTCGACCCTTTCATGACACAAGAACATACAAATTGCAAAAATGCAATACACCCTGTTTCCAGTCAAAAAATTCTTTGGATCCTGTATTCTTAAAACTTGTGATATGTCGTGGCTCGACCCTCATTATTATTGTGAATTGTGCGTGGTCTTACCTGTTGCATTGCATTATTTCAGATGGAGAGAAAAAAAAATCTCTTCTTGTCCAAAGTGAAACCATTAGTTTATGAAAATAAAGTGAAATTCACTCTAGCAATCACAGCATGCCTAGATAAAGATAGCGACATTACCGATACAGCCAGTGAGTAAGACTTTGCACCTTGTCAAGATAGTGATTTTACCGAAACTGCAAGTGAAATTCATAAATTGATTAACATTCCATACATTCTAGTAGAAAAGATTGTCACTTATTAAAACGTACTCAGCATGGATTATTTCTTGCTTTCTTGCTTTGGCTTAATTGAGTAAGGGGACATTGGAGCATATGTATTAGCGATATATTGACCATACTGATATTTTCTTGGTATTATTTTTTACATTTTTTCTTTTTTTTGTCTACTTACAAGAATGTATAAGTGAAACTATGTCGTTTACAGTATGGACGTATATCGTATTTATTTGTTTGTGGCTGAGCACTGAGCAAGAACAGATGTTCCGGTCTGCAAAAGAGCCCCTTTATATACACTTTCGGTGACGTCATTTCCCAAGAACTGCTGATACATTACCTTGGGGTTCTGGTTTTAGAGGTTGGAATGAAAAGTGCTACTTCAGCTGTGTGGGGTAATGAATCATAGGTGGCATTCAACCAACCTTATATATATGGTCCATGCTGAGCCAACTGCATGGACACTTCCAAGGGACTCTCGAATATGAATCATTAAAGCCGTTATGCACAGTTTTCCTTTTAGACAAATCAGCAGAAACCTCTACATGAATACATATCACACAAACATTCATAGTTTGCAATGCGTTAGTTTATGCAAGCATCGGATATAGCAATTTGCTATACAATGCAACGGAATAATGTATATTTCAAGGGAGTTAACAATTGAGACATGATAGAGCAACTTACATCATGGACACAACGCTGCCATTATGGATATACATAGTGCATTTATATAATGACAACTCTGAGGTCTACCTATAACATTGAAAAATCTCAAAGTGTAGTTTCTGGGACCATTTTTTTCGTGAAGACAATACTACAGGAACTAAAATACCTACTATGTCAGAGGTAGAGTCCCTATGCTCCATGTACCATCTAAATGGTAAAGTGCGAATCATGTATTTCTATTTCCTTTGCTGCACAGTTTTTCTAGCTGTAGGCCTTAGTAAAGAATTAGTTTAAGACTATGTGTTTGCAGACTTAATGCGTCTGTCCAAGAGATGGGGTTTGGGGCACGGAATTACCACATATGCCAGCCGAAAGGTCTATTCTATTATATAGCTCAACTTAATCCACTTCATTTATTACCTTCAGGGTAGCGTCAAACCAGGGTTCTAATTACCCACTTGCCCAGAGTCCCATGGCAATCTCAACTGGGGTCGGGCAAGTCCATTTTAAAGTATGGTATCCCGTCAGGCAAGTTAGAATTTGGCTCTCGAAAAATGAAGGGGAAAAGAGAAAAATCGTTTATTTGCGGAATCTTAAGCTGCACACTCACTTGGTAAACAATCTGGGTAGTGCAGCATAGGGCATGTGGGACATCCATTGTGGAGCTATTTCAGTAAGATCCTGGTTGGTTTAAATGAATCACGTGTTGAACTTAATGATCTAGGCACGATTCCCCATGTACCCAAGAGGGACATACTGTGTCTTCTTCTTCTTCTTCTTCTTCTTCTTCTTCTTCTTCTTCTTCTTCTTCTTCTTCTTCTTCTTCTTCTTCTTCTTCTTCTTCTTCTTCTTCTTCTTCTTCTTCTTCTTCTTCTTCTTCTTCTTCTTCTTCTTCTTCTTCTTCATCCTCCTCCTCCTCCTCCTCCTCCTTCTCTTCACCTCTTCCTTCTCCTATTCTTTCTTCTTCATCATCGCATCAAATAACTATTTATGTGTTTAAGCTATTGTTTTAATATTGCACGGGGTCATAGTACTCTATAATGGGTCAGTCAGGTTTGAAGATGAGTGACATTGACCACATTGCCAAGGTCACAGAGCCACGACCGTGAATTCAGTTTTTGAATGCTAACTTGAGTTTTTCAGCTAGGGGTTTCATATTGCACCGAGTTGGGGTTCCCTATAAGGGCTTGATCAAATTCGAAGATGCATAGTGACCTTGACTCCTTCCCTCAGGTCTCAGAGCCATGTCAGTGAATTTGGCTTATGCATGGTGACTTGAGATTTTCAGTCAGGACTTTTATATTGCTTATGGTGATAGTTGGGCGATCTTGATCCCATAGCCAAGTTCACGGAGCCACATGCTCATTTGTGGGTCACTGACATTATTAGTACGAGAAACATATAAGATTTTTAAGGTCGACAACTCGTAAGGATGCACTGGAAACATTTTTTTTCTGTTGGAAAATGAGCTCGTTTTAGTTTTCATATGCTGTGGTTTAAATACTGAATACAACCAGTCCGGCTGTTCAATTGATTTTATTCCAAATTTTAGTGACTGGTTTGAATATTGCTGAAGGTGGTAAAGTCTTATGATTTAAGACTGACTTACAGAGAACTGTATGTGTAAGTGTGGCCTTCAACACAAATAAAACTAACAGCTATAACATTTTTTTATTGGAGTTCACTGACATAAATGGTGGGACAATCTCATATCTCTCAGGGAAAGCTAGGATCATATGTTACTTGCCCCAAGGGCAAGTCATAAAAAGTTATAATTCTAACACTGCAAACTCATGGGGCTTCATATATGTCGATCTGCAAGTACAGCTACACTTCCGTTCAATCACCATGCTTTGTGTTAGTGCTTATACCAAGTATGTGCATGCTAGGGGCAGGTCAGGGCTTGCCGGTGCAGGGCTAAACGTTTACATGATCCTGTATAGATCCCGTACAACACATCTGGGATCTGGAAGACCAATGTACAAAGATGTGACTCAGTAAATAAGCCTATTCAGTAAATTCGTCTTGTCAAGTAAAGTATGTTCCTGACAGGTTAAACAATGACAGGAACTCTACTGTTGGAGCCGAATTGAACTTTTGTCAGTGTGCGCCGGTCAGCAGATACACTTTAAATAAAAGCTACTTACTTAAACCTTAAGTTGCTACAAATGTGGGTATTAATTTAGGTACACTGAAATTCTCATTCCATGTTAAAAAATGCAATATCTGTGCTTTAGTAAACAATTTGATTTGACCACTGTTGCACTGAATACCTAAGATCTACTTGACTGACCTTAATGTATGAGTTTTGCACGTGGGTATTTAAAAATGCAATAAAAAGGTATGCAGTTATCATACAAGCAAATATTCCGTATCGACGGAATTGTTACCTGTGTCCTGTGCATCTCAAATGTTTCATAGTCTGCATTGCCTGATGGATTGTCAAAATCGTACCACATTGTCCACGATGTATCTGCAACATATACCAGCTTGCCATGTGAGTGGATAGTGCTCAAGACGTATCAAAGGAGTACTGAATGTTATTCTCTTGCTGGTTTGAATTATCATTTTAGCTTGAATTATCGTAGTCATAAACTCCTATCCTCATTTTTAAACTGTATCAAATTATTCACACCTATCCGATTAGTTCTCACATATCTGGAGATGAGAGGGATATTGTTCATTAAAAATTGAACATATCCCTGTGTATAGAAAAAAGAAGATTTGATAAACATTTCACTACCATGAAAAGACGGTTTTCAAACAGATGTATATATGGACAAATAATATGACGGTGGGGTGGGGGTGGGTGGATGCAAGGCTGCAGAAGGTTTTAAAATTTTAGATTTGAAAAAAGAAATTCGAATAATACAGTAAGAAATAAACTTAACATGAACATTGAAATTATACCAGAACCTAAAGGATATTGCAAATTCAATGTGAATGTTACAGTAATTTGTGTTCATTTGAGTTGCCTGCCTCAAATCCAGAAAATTTTGCGACCGAGCAATTGCTCCACAAGTTGACGCTGCCCCTAAGTTTCAGAAGAGAAAGAAGGTTGTGATGTACTGAAGACAGGAAGCGAAATGCCGGAAACATTAAAAAGTGTAAAAAAAAGTAAATCTCCCGGATCTGACGGTTTGGTTGTTGTTTTTTACGAAAGCAAGTCAGCAAGTTTACTATTACAATATTTACATTTTTTGCACACTTCTTCCAGAGTTCAGCTCTCAGATCTATCACCAGGGGGCAATAAAGCAAGAAATGCATCTCTTCCTTCACTACCTCTTTATTTAATGTTCTGAAATGTTAAGACTTTCTGTCCTTTGTTGGAACGTGTGGTCTCTCATATCTACCCTACTTTATCTCAAGCTTGTGACCACTCACCTGAAACTTTGTCAGTGCCACGCTTTGATCTTTTCTGCACACAATGTCTAAATAATTTTCACATACAAAGTTATGTTTTACTTTCCTATATGTGCACAGTTTACCCTCCCATTTCAAATTTTGACCTATTTCTATTTTCCAAGAATTTATAAAACTATCTTTTATTTTATTTCTAATATTACTTATTGTTCAGTTGGTAAACAGATCTTTTTTAATTTCTCACAGCATTTATCAACAAATGTCATGTATGGTGAGTTTCGATTATTATATAGAAAAGTTGATTCCCTCCTGGCACCTTGTATGAATTTATTGTTTCCTCTAAATGCATTTTGGTATTTTTACATGTAGATAACGATATCAATACCCAGTAGGTATCTCCCTAGTTCTCGCGATACAGCTGCATTGGTTGTTCTATTCATCCCCAGTACGTATTCCCAAACCTAGTATTCAACTTTCCAGTGGGATACAATTCATTAATTTTTTCCATCCAATCATGGTTTTGTATGTTTCTTTGTTATTTTCACATACCTCCATATTTTGGGGGGGGGGGCTGATTTGCGCTCCCCAGGAAAGCTTTCCATTTAAATATTCCTTTTAATGCTCTTCGATAAATACTTTCTCTGGCTCCTGCAAAATTTCCTGTAATTGCCAGTAATATACCTAGATATTATATTCTTTCACATTTTGTAGTTTCTGGTATCCAAGATTAAAATTCAGTGTGCATGAAGCACCTCTCTTATTAAACATTGCAATCGTTGTTTTACCTATGTTAATTATAGGTATCCTTCTTTGGCAGTATGTGTTTGCCTGATTGAGATGTGTTTAAATGCCATCTGCTGACAATGACAGTAATACCGAGTTATACGCATTTAGTAATGGTATTATTTCTTCCTAATTATTCTTGGGGTTGCATCATCTTTGGTTATGTACCCAGGCAAGTCATTCATAAATAAATTGAAGAGGGCCGGGGAAATAATATCCCCTTGTTTAACACCAATATTTTTTTTTGAAATTTGTCTAAAATTTTTTGTCTACGTTAACACACTTCTGAGTTTTACATATTTTTCAATGTATCAAAAAAAAAAAATCCCAAATGTATCTGAGTTTAACAATATATTCTACAGTCCACGTCTTTGGAAAGATGCCGGATTTGTACACTGCATAGAATATTTGCATAAAGGTTTCTGGATCCATTTGTTGGCACACTTCAGTATTTCATGGCTTATCATATCCAGCCAACATGCTTTATAATTTGTTTTAAATTTCTTGATTGCCATATTTATATCCTGAACTCGGATGTTACCTTCCAGTATAGCTGATAGTTGCTTATTATGTTTTATATATTTTATTATGTTTTATATATTCTATTACCTCATTCAAGTTTGGTTGACCCGAATCGTGTTCATACCCAGTGGTCTCCGTTTTGTGAGTCCAGTAGTAGATTGTCCACACTTGGTATGTCTTCATTGCGGAGGCTCGCTTACACTTTCCAGTTTCCAATTTGTTCGGTACAACATCAGTGTGCCCAAAGAGCTGTGCTTCAAATGATTCTGCCAGTATTGCGTCATTCAAATCCCCTGTTCTTGCACTGGAGTCATCATTTAGCACTATTTTACCCTTTGCAGTGTACTTAAGTATATCTCTGTTCAGAACATCATATACATCTTCATCCATTCGCTGTGAATAGCTAGAGATCTTGGGTACCATGTAAGATAATCCCAGATAAATACCTAAATCTGCATGAAAAACTTACTTTTTAAACTTAAGCCAGGCAATGTCTGGTATCTCACTCCTATAGAATGCTAGTCCATTCTTAACACTATTTTTTATTAATATTGCCATCCCTTTCAAGTCCTTTTGGCTTTCGGCGACTGGGATCGACCTACTTGGAAGGAGTAGTGCCCTTTCAATCCAATATACATGTGCTTGTTTAAATGGGTTTCTGTCAAAGCTATTATGTCGTATCCACTAATTTTTTTGTTCATAGCCAGCATCACTTATTTTATACCTGTCGGTTCTCTTCATGTCATTGATGTTCCAGTGGCATATAACTAGGCCTGATACCTTACCTCTGAGTTTTTTTGTATTTTAATCATGTGTTTACATGTCTTTTCATTCTGTTGTAAAGTAGAGAAGAATGGAACAACTTCTTGTACAAATCCAGTTTATTACAATGGTAACTTCATGTGAAAAGTCAAGATCTGACTACATCTTGTTAATCACCTATTTTGCCACATGTTTGAAATACCCCCGAGTATCGAATTGGCACTGTCAAGTGTTCATATATCATTTTATAACTTTTAAGTACCCTGAGTATGGGGCTGTCACTAACAAGTGCTTATACCATTTTATAACTTCTAACCTTTTCATCATCACCTTATCGCATTAAAGTTTTCAATCTCCTGAGTAAATGTGTTTGAAATAATTGTCAAATTCAAGTGGTTTGGCATTTGGTTTCCAAAAATGTCACAAGAATAATTTTCAATGCTGTGTAGTCATTCTATAAATTTGTAGACATTCATCCTGTTCATATCACCTAATTTGGTGGTTTTATTTGGATGAAATGGGCGTAGTTTATAAGCTAAAAGGACAAGCCCTCCAATATTGTACTGTTGATTCCACACCAAAAACATTTTAGCTATAGTTTTGTTTACATGTGCACATGGCTTTGGAGCGTCAAGAGGCTTATATTTGACTTTCACACGAAGAACCTCTGTTCAACTTTGAAAGTGATTGGTGAAGAAAGAAAAATATGTGCTTTTAAGACCTGGTTAGTTGTCACTGTTTAACAGTGTTTGTAAATGCAGTATTGTATCAAGAGTATAATTGATAAATTGTCACCATCAAATGTTCGTATATATTTGAACAAAGATGTTGCATTGTCACTGTAAAGTGGTCATAATGCAATATCATACCCCAAGTATAAGCTATGGATTGTCATTGTTGAGGGTTCATCATACAGCTGAAACGTAGCCTATGCGCTGGCACCTTATTGCATGTGACATATGCATGAGAGCACCTCGTGCAATAAGAGGCGTTGCTAGTCAACAAATTTAAAGTGTGTAGACTGATGATCATTTTTAGTTTTTCAAGTGATAAATGTTCCATCAATTTTAATAGTACAGATTGCAATTCCAATTTCTTGTTTGGCTCCACCCTTTGGCCGTTAAACGTATGTGTCGGCAGTTCAAAATGTATGGGAGTATTGATGGTTTGTGTATTATAGCCCGTGTTCCAAGACTGTTGTATGCCCTTGTATGGTCTCCATGGTTTTGTTGGTCCCATTTTACGTCTATTTAGCCCATTTATTTTAAAAGCCTTAGCTACAAAGGCAGTGGCAATGTTCGACATATGTATACCGTCGCTTGCATTGAATTTCGAATCTCTGGTGATGCCTGTCTGAATAAAAGTCAACCTGTCATTTGTCCCGGACAGTGCCTTGATGTTTTGATTCAGTCTCACACGTACAGCATCGTTTTGTTCCATATTCTCTTTATTGTCAAAATGGAGAGGTTTTTATATATGAAAACTCGCGCCTGTTTTTGTGACTTAGCTTGGTGTACCTTTCAGTTCACTTTCAACACTAGCGACATTTCCTATATCATTGGTTCCCAGCAGTATGGTGATGGTTGTATTCTGATACACTATTTTTTTTCAGATTTTTGGTTTTTTCTTTCAGTGAGATCAGCTTTTTCTTTATGATTATCCTCAGATTTGTTTCAAGGTTGACCCCTGTTTAGACTTTTGAGGCATGTTTTAGGGTGTCATCACTGTAGGCAATTTCTTGCTTTTACATGGTCTTTTTGTGGTGACTCCTGGCTGTGCTTGATGTGCTTTGTGGTTTCCTAGAATTCGCCTGCATATGAATGGCCAGTTTTTTGTCCACTTTTTCTTATCTTACATTTTCAAAGCCCTTTATGCCTTCCTCCCAGCATGTACAAAGTTGCACATTGAGTGCCTTAACCCCAACTTGAGAAACGAATACTTCCTCTTGTAGTATTTAACATTTATTGAACATTTCTTCACAATCTGACTCATGTGCCTTGCACACTTTGAGTAGCCGGTCACGTTCGTTACATTATCGGTCCTGTTCAGCATCCATGCCTTTGGTGATTTCCGTGTCCCTTGTGAACTGTTGTTTTAATTCAGCATTTTCAGCTTGACATCGTTGTGGGGTTGCTCGAATATCTTCCTTTCTTTTGTTACTTTCTGACAGCATCTTTTGTAGTTGGCCAAGTTTGGTTTTGGCGTTTTGCAGGATGTTTGCTTTTTTTAGTTCTTTTTTGTCAGTTTGGCAATCTCTTTTCTTGTTGATCACATTGCTTCTGGCAGCTTCACGGTTCATTTTTCAGTGTCGTATTCTTAGTGGTCAATTGTGGCAGTTTGCTGTTTTTTATTTTCTTCCTTCTGCGTCATTTTTATTGTGTTCACTACTTGTGTCTCCATTAGACCATGCGTTGCAGAATATTCATGTATAGTATAATCTCCCTCTTTCTATCAGTCTGTATACGTTTCTCCTTTCTTTCTTGACATGAAGTTTGAGGGGACTGCTCAGGTAGGCATCCGTGCATATCTTGGTCTTGCAGTGACGCAACAACAGTAGTGGTTATTGGTTCTCTTGTGTTGCATGTTTCCCATTTCCTGTTGTGCATTTGCATGCATCACAAAAGTACTGATTTTCTTCTATATCTATTGGGGGCTGTGGTACTGAGGTTGGCAGTCCTGTGCACACATAGTGATACCACCCTAAGTCATTGTCACACTGGCTCATTCTCTTGTTGTTGGCTTTTGTGCATTCCTGTCTTTTGCAGCTTTCTTTGGCGTCCTGTTGTTGTAACATGAGTGGTTCTGCGTCTGTTATGCATTGCTGGGGTTCTTCCTCGACTTGAAAAAAACAGGCTGATAGCAATGTTAAATCGTCTGCAAGCCACACCACATATGAGTTACAATGGACATGAAACTTCTTGGTACTCCTGTACTGTGTAATGTGTAAAGGTCCGTACTGTTCCACACTTGCAGACTTAAAAATGCTTGAGAATTTCAACTCGCTTTGCCCAAGATGATTTTGAGCACCTTATTGCTCTTCACACACTGATATTCACCTTTCGATCTCCCCTTCTGCAATATATATGACCATTGACTGGGACTTTTCCTTTAAGACATTGGAGTTGTGGGTGTGGGAGACCTCATCACACTAGAGGTACGTCGTGTTGTCCTCCCATTCCCACCGGCTTTTGAATTTATCAGCAGCATTTGGTTCATAGCTTTTCTCTGGGTTGCATTCTCTGGCAAGCCGTTTATATGCTTTTCTGACTTCTTTGGCACTAGCTCCTGTTTGCAGTTGCAGGACTGCATAGGCTAAATTGACAGCCTTTATCAGATTTCACAGGGAACAGTGGCCCACACAAAACTTACATTCAGTGCTGTATAACACTTATATTTTGGACTGCTCCCTTGTTATCTGAAGCCTCTGTTACTTCAAGTGTCCATTTTATAGGTCAAATCACTGATCGTCAGGTGTAACCATAAAGTATACAATCAAAATTGACTCTGATTTCGAGTTCCATGTTCTTCCTTCCTGTGCATGCACAGTCACACACTAAACATGAAACTCAGTTTTGAAAAAGACCAATATACTGTTGACAATATGAATAGAATTAAAAATATTAATGTATATTTGGAAGAAAATATTTAACCTTACTTTGTATAAGCTTTTCGCCATTTGGAACATTTTTTTCAGTGTGAACTTTAATTTTGAGCTCTTCTTCCCCGAAAAGCTAAATTGTCAGGTTTCCTTTGATGATCTTGACACAAGATTTAACGTTATTTTTTTATCCGCTATTCCCACATAAGATTTCTCTTCGACCTCAGCTTTTCCATACAGTCATCAAAAAGAAAACAGCGCACCTACAATAGTGTTGAGACAAGTAGAAATTTCTTCAGCAGGATGTAGAATATCTCCAATATTCATTAAGAAGCGTAAATATGTTAAACTTGTTTCGCAGCAGGTTTTCAGCTACTGTTAGGTAAATTACAATCTTTGAAAATTTTGATGAGAAATAATGATTAAGGGTACAGACAATCTAAAACCAGCATATAACTTGATATCTATTTTGGGTAGATCATTTAAAAATGCATCCAAGCATGGGAATTTTCTATCATGTACATATGGGTGTCGGAATACTGATAAACGAGTAAAGGTGATAGGAGACTGTAAAGGAAAAAAGAAACGTATGTTCAAAATATATTGAAATCTGCAGAAACAGTTTGATATGTGAGAACTATGATTACTACATGGCAACACTGTCCTTTTGTCCTTACATATATAACTTCACGATGTGTGCTGTATATTCATATGATAATTATGCCCCATCCAAAAAAAGAGCTGTTATGGTTTTATCTAATATTTTAGATATAGAAGCTTTTGAAATTTTACAGCTGCTGCATGTCCAATGACTTCAATGTTGCGTTCATTTTAAGACTTATTTCGATCATACGCAGCACCTTCATGCGCCATTGAAGAATGAATTTCCATATTTACACTTTAGAACTAATTATCTTATGCCCTGTAATTGTGCACCTTACCAGCAGTGACCTTTCTATGTCATTTAAGGTCAAAGTCAAGTGTTTTAGCATTTGCTTTCGAAAAATGTCGCAAGAATCAATTTCAATGCTATGTAGTCATTCTATGAATTTGTAAACATTCATATCACCAATTTGGATGGTTTGTTTGGATGATCTTGGTCTAGTTTACAAGCTAAAAGGACAAGCCCACCAATATTTCAGTTTTGATTCCATACCAAAGGCCATTTTAGCTATAGTTTTGTTAAAAAGTGCACATGCCTTTGGAGCCTAAAGGGGCCTATATTTGACTTTCGCATAGAGAACCTGTGTTCAACTTTCAAAGTGATGGGTGAAGAAAGGAACAATGAGCTTTCAAGATCAGTTCTGTTTGACCTCTGTTTCCTTGTCCATTTATATATTAAATGCCCCTGCAGTTTATGTGCATTTTCCCTCACATGTGCATACAGCTGTATATTCAGATAATTTTTTTTTCACGTACAGCAGTGTTGGTATCCTTTTTTGCAACCACAGGACATTAGCTCACAGCATGCTTTGCACGCAGAAGGGCTGTCCAGTATGACTCAAATTGTCCAACTTTTATAGTCTAAAAATCAATTGCAGAAGATGTGACATATGGAATCAGGGTTTGACCACAGGTAAAGCCAGACTGATAGCCACCCCTTTTCACATGCTTCTCTACAGAAGTAGAGGAGGGTGAAACTCTCTGTACTGATGATCTTTTGGCAAATATTTCTTTTTTTGTTTTTTGCTTTGGCAGTACATCTATATGTTCTAGTTTAATCCTATATCAGCAGGACAAAGCCCACAGTCTGAATAGGGCCATCTGGTACTGCACTCGGTTCACAAGACAAATGTAGTAGGGTGTTTGAGAGTTGAGCCAATAATGCCCAAACAGCTCAGGGTGTTCTTGTTGCGTGCCAAGCACAAGAAGAGACAGTGTTACAACCTGCCAAAGCGTGGAACATGGGGAGAACAGGTGACTTCTGTGGTCCAATGCTGGAAGCTATCTGATGAATGGGCAGATAGCAAAAGTTTTTTCCCTGCCAAAAGCCAGCCATAGCTGATTTATTTCTGCCTCATTTGAGAGTGAATATAATGGCTAACACAACCACATAAGTATCAAGAGTATGGATCAGTATCGTATCATGACCCTGGCGTGCAGCATGTGCCACATGTAGGGGCATTCATGTGTTTGCCTCTTCATGGTTGCGTGGAACAAGTGCCTGGGGGATGGCAGCATTGCGACGCATGAGGGCCTGTTCTCCTTCAATTTTTATCAACTGCTTGTTTTGCTTATAAATTGACTGTGTGATGACATGTGACAGCTATATAGATCATTTTTGTTGGCATCTACATGCCGAAAGTTTGGCTCTTTTCCAGGCAATTGGGCAGAACTAGCTATCCTTCTCATACCCTTTACCCAGCTAGATCTAACTGCGTTCTGCAAACGGTTGGCAGTATAACTATTCCAAACCACATCAGCTCATGGTTCCTGACCAAAATATTATTTGATGTATGGGACAAACATATGTAATGTGTAGCCATAAAATGTTGCAGCGCTTCAACATGGGAACAAATCTTGACCCATTCAGGACTACACATGTAATAACATGTGCTTATCACTGAGCGTCGGCATTCTAAAAGCAAGATAAATCACTCTTGGTACCCAGATAAATGTTCACCATGTCTTACAGGGGTGTTGCATATGCCTGATTCTTACGTCCAAAACAAAACCCTCCAAGTGTCCTTCGTGGGTCCAACAGGCAATATACAACCTAGAAAACATGCAGTAAGTCATTCATTGATAAGCCAGTTATTGCCTAGTTTTGTTTGCAACCATTTTTAGAGCCGAATAACTGATGTTTCCTGCTACTGATAACCTACTGTTTTGGTTCTGTTCTCTGTTCTGAGCGCTTGTGTAAAATCTTGGCTAAACCAAATTAAACATCCAAGAACTGGTGGATCTGATGTATGTACCAAAAGGAATAGAAATAACACAAATGCACCCATACCACCAATCACTGTGAAAACAACAATTTAGACAGTGGCAATATCAATTGCTATCATGGCAAAAACTGTGACTGAAACAACTTTCACCACATTTCACCAAAATACGACATAAGGTAAAATAACATGAAATCATATTCCCTGGACATGAACTAAAGGGAACATGCTGTCGAAAAATGCCAACAAGAGTTTTCACCTCACAAATGCACATCTACTACCAGACATCAAGACTCACAACTTTCTACGTCCACTGACAAAATTCAATCTGTCAGTTTATGTCTCTAATCAACAAATTGGTGCAAAGCATAAAAATAAGAAATTAAGAATGCACCAGAGAAAGTAGAAGTGACATACAC
Organism: Hermodice carunculata; assembly: GCA_964020975.1. NCBI lineage: Eukaryota > Metazoa > Annelida > Polychaeta > Eunicida > Amphinomidae > Hermodice > Hermodice carunculata. The sequence continues at coordinate 24,405,847 of OZ026616.1, read as the reverse complement.
TATTGTATTTGCTGGACAACCCTGATGTTTTTCATGCTTTTGTGCAGCGAACCATGGCAAGGACCAACAATATTTTTCCATGAAACATATCAAAGACATTATAATACTTTGCATAATAATAACAAAAAAAAAGATTAAACCCCTGGATGACGGTAGAATAAAATTATGTGCCAATGCATTCTGATATTTTTCTCTTTTTTGATAAGTATATTTGAAGTACTAGTGACTTAAGAAATTTGCAGTGGAACTTACACAACTTTTGTCTACAAATTTTAAAAAGTATACGTGGATAGGGTTGGAAACAAGAATTGTGTGCTCTTTTGGGTTGATTAGCGCTCTCTAGCTCAAGGCAGTGTACAACAAGCAATACTTTAGAAGGATGTCTGCTGTATCCATTTTACAAGATATTGTTCTGATGATTTTCAATGGAAACTAAGCAGGATAACATGTCAATAGTTGATAGCTTTCTTTGGCCCACCCTGGACTCTAAGTGACCATGGTGCACTGGAGAAAGCTGTTTACTGGGTTCAATTTTTACCCTGGGTGGAATGATGACAAGAAGATATTAACCTTGTATTTTGTATTAGAGACTTCAGATTTATAAGTGCTCAGTATGTAATAATGTATCCATACAGAGCCATTCCCTTCTTGTCCTCGACAGATGTGCAGAAAATCCGTTTACCAATAAACTAGATATATCTGTAAAACATGTGTAAACTTGTGTTGAAGATGTTAATATGATTAGTTCTGATCACAGTGTTAATGACAGAGAGTTTTACTTACCAACTATAGCAACAAAGAAGACGAGGAGACCGACTGTAATGCACCAAAGCATTGCAAGCATCGTCGGTGATGAACAAAGTACATGTGATGGTGGAGTCACACGACAGTAGTAGACATTCATGGATATCTCTGATATCCACTCTCTCAGGTCTGTCTTTTTCAACCAGGAAGTTATACGTCGTTTATGAGCCGAGGTTAATCACGAACTCTGAAAAGAGCGACGTTTGTTTTGTTTTTGTTTTTTGTTTTTTTTATTGTTGTTGTTGTTGCTGTTATTGTCATAAATTTTACGTACTTGGATGAAATTGCATGTTTGACACAGGAAATGAATGTACAATCCACTAAGCTACAGCAACTGTTGTTGACTCGACTTTTCACAGGATAATTATCATTGTGGAATTGAAATTGTGAAAACATGGATTTATATCAAGTTTTAACCAACATGACCATAATACAGAGCCAATAGCCAAGTATCGTTCTCTTTGAGCCGTGACCGATCCTTGCATTGTTGGTTTTTCCTTACATGGCATGCTGTGTGTTTTCGTTATTTCAACTTCTTCCAAATTGCATGTTGGACCCTCTTCAAACTCGTTAGGAATATCCTAAAACTCCATTTGCAATAGGTTTGTGCATTACATGGTGCGGCTGGCATTTTCTTATTTTCAGCAAATTATTGGGATTAGGAATGATCAATTAGGGTACATGTTAGCATACAACAGCAGGAAGAGCAGGAAATATGGCACATTCCACATATTCAATATTAGGCATCCTATACCCATGCTTAAAACTAAACTTTCTTTTTTTAAGTCACTAGGATCTTTCATCTGAGAGTTCATTGGTTAGAACAGCATCAACACTTCCTGGTTCACAGCCCTAAATTGCAGCTCAAATTAATCAGAACATGACAGCAACGTGACTGACTGAATGGGAGGGGGGGGGGTTGTGTGGAAAGAAGGGGTTGTCCTTTGAGCATTATGGGTGTATTGAAATTACTCTAGAAAGTTTAAAAGGTGGTCTCTGTTGCAACATAGGGTGTTCAATATAGTGCAATAAAGGTGCATAAAGTACATACAAAAACGTTAAGTTTGGGCAAATAATATTGAAAGGATCAAGTAAAATACCTTATGGAAACCATTGTAGTATACTAAGTTAAAATGGGCCTTCGAATACAGAAAAGGAAAAGAGATAAGGACAAAGAAGAAAAAACAAAACAAAACAAAACAAAAAATGATAATAGAAAAATACAGAAACAAAAATGAAAACAAGAAACAAAAAAAAAAAAAAACTCCAAGAAACGCCCTGCCCCGCCCCTCCCCCCCAAAAAAATAAGGGAAAAAAGGCAGCCCAGATTATTTTACCCATCTCTCCCTATGATGGAAATACCATGTCATTTATGAGCGCAAATTGAGTATCAAACAACATACCGTAAAAGGTGGTCAAATATTGGAATGCGATATGAAACACAAGATAACTATAAATAATAATGCACATATGTAGACAGGGCTGTAGATCAAACTCTTTGTATGTTGACGACATAGATAATTTAACGTTACCACGCATTCACAATGGTAGTGTCTTACAAAAGATTGTCACAGCCACTATCTGCAAACAGTATATCTGCAAACCTTTATAATCAGGTGAAGAGATATAAAATAGGTACAATTGAACAAAATCTGCATTTAAAATATCAAGTACACTGCCTTATTATGATGACGGCAAACCTACCATGCATTGTCCATGTACAGAATTTTGTTACAACTGGAAATGAAAGAATATCAAATAGACAACACAACGGTAACTCCATACAGTTTTTAAGTTGTTTTTTTTTCCATTTCTTCTTGCCTGAGCCTCATTACAGTTAAAGCCACAGTGATTACCGCACTGAAATCGTTGTGCTCTCACTTCACGTATTAATTGACTAACCCACAAATTATCGGCTAAATATATCATCATGCGTTACAATCAAATTGGAGTCTTATTGTTTTACCCGGGAATCTCAAATAATTCTTTTAACTTTTCAGTTTCGTTGAAATGAGTTCAAAGAATCACGATTCACAATCGTGTTTTGTTCAGAAGAGTTGCTTATTTTTTGCATTCATTTTGCATGCAGGCTTAGAAAGCAACAATGACTTAGGTTCAAAGCTAGGTATGTATTAAGCCCACATGTTTCACATTCAGGGAATTAATGTGGTTTATTTATTAAAATTTCATACAACGGGAAGTGTTCTAAACTATAATTTCAAAGAAAATACATTTCACGATACAAGCATATACCACAGACAGTAGAAGTTCCTCTGCATACAAATTTTTCTGCTTATTTGCCATATTCTGTCATTCTTCTACCACCATGTTCCCAATATTGTCCAACAATATTGGAGCAGCATATTGGGCCATAATTGTCAATTATCACGTCATTTTTTTGAAGTTTTGAAAGGGCATTTTGTAGACCTAGAGTGTACATTGTAGGTCATAGTGCATTCTCTCTCGTAGCATTGCTCCAATTATATAATTCCAAGACATCTAGTATATGTGCATTATCCTGAAGGCCAAATGAAATATAAAGCCCATTAAAATTTAAGGCGCTGTCTCACATGCACAAGGTTTCCCATGTGTTGTTTCTCGCATGTACTAAGTTTGGTGTGGGTTGTTGTCCTTTAAGGTCTCGTAATTCTTGTCATTCAAGGTTTCATTATTCTTGTCATTCAAGGTTTCGTAATTCTTGTCATTCAAGGTTTCATATTTCTTTTCATTCAAGGTTTCGTTATTCTTGTCATTCAAGGTTTCGCAATTCTTGCCTTTTAAGGTTTCGTAAGCGTTGTTGTCTTTTAAAGTTTCATATGCGTTGATTTCTGTTTCCAAACTTTGCTGGCCTTCAGGACCTATGTACTGGCTTGTACAATTAACGAAGTCACTTTCACAGTGGCTTTGCGTCATTTCAAGTGCTTCATTCATGGACGCTCCTATAAAAAAGATATGTATTTATGATTATTGCATGGTTAGGTTGAAGGTTAACCATATTACACTCGAAAAGTGGCTACCTCACAGAGGGGCCTGTTTGCAGAAAAAAAAAACACAAGTCTATACGCAACCCAGTTAAAGAATAATCACAAACTCCAATAACCATGCAAATACCCTAAATGGATTGAAGTTTTATCAATATGTCTCTAGCAGACCCTTTGCATCCCAAAGAAACGCACTGTTGCATGGGAGAACAGATCAAATCTGGAGATTCATCACAGTCTTTCTCTGAGGTTATGAAGAGCTTCTTGTCCCAAATAGAATTTCTTTATTACGAGGAGTAATGGATCACATTTTATATTTGTTACTTGACACCACATGCATTTACGAACTGAAACTGATCAATTTATTGTAAATATCCACATTTTAAGTGGTAGTTTGTTAATTTCTTTTATCATCTCCATAAACAGACCGAAATCAGCCCTTCCTGAAATTTCGTATCGCTCTTTGAATCGGAAGTCTTCTTCAGGTGATAGCTAATTCATATTATGTTGGTGGGTCCAGCATTTTCAACCTTGTATCCCATACTTCGTACCATATTATATTGAAAACCCATGGGATATGGCCTATGTGATTTTGTTGACCATCTCCCATGGGTGCGCTACTTTTTACCATATTTGTAAAATCAGAGACATGGTTTTCCACATATGGAAGTAATCAGTTGCATATTTGGTATATCCAGACTCGCCTTTTTACCTTGCCATAAATCATGGCCGAAAACATGATGGTCCTTGGTATAAAGCCAATGGGTAAAACTAAACTTGATTCTGTGATGCAAACTATGGTCAAAAATGCAGGACTGATTGGCAGAAAAACCATCCACTCTGAGAGATGTATGATGTATAGTCGACTGTAACATGCAGGGGTCCCACCAACCATTATTCAACAGCTGAGCGGGCACAAAAATGTGCAGTCTGTGAACAATAATTATGCAACAGCAAGCTGGAATCATCAGCATGCCATGTGCAGCATTCTCCAGGGAAATTTCTCTTTTTTCAGATCTCTAAAATCTCTCCAAAACACTCCCCAGGCTCTGTCTTCATCGTTTGTCCCAGCTGGCGTAGCAGGTAGCCATTGCCCCATTCCTTCGGGCAATGCTCACAATGGTGCTGTCAGTGATGGGGCCAATCTGACAGCCCTCAGTTAGTTAAGCTCCATGGGTGTACACTTTGGAATCTTTGCTGGTACAACATTTCATGGTAACGTGACCTATCAATTCTCCTCTCAACCAAATTAATTACATATAGAAATAATAAAAAGGTGTCTTTTTGTCGAGATTTTTGCCTGAAGCAACAGTCGTTCAAAAAAAGCCACCATTAGGCCTGGGGTTGACCGCATTTCTTTGTTTTTTAATTTTATATTCATATACACGGCATGACTGTGTAAAAGTCCTAATAAAGTGAAAACACTGAAACAAAATGTTCAAAGTGATATAAATTGTCTTTTTTCTTTCTTAATGGATCGTAGGGATAAATACCAAATAACCCTTGCTGTTAATCTGTCTAAACCGAATCCACCTCGTTGTTTGCCTGCCTGCATGCCTGATCACCCAAGCACCTCGCACTTGGGTGATCAGGTAAACAACTCAGCGGATTTAGTTTGACAGATTAATGACTTGGGTAAATTTGTCTATGAGTAACTCTTTTAGACTACTAACTGGAAACACAACAAAAGAAAGGTTATTCCCACAAGGAGGGTACTTAAGTCAATCCAACGCATCTTTTAGAACTGGGTGAAATTCGAACAGGTCAGCAGATACTGTTCTTCTGCATTTCAAAGTCTATATTTATGTGATGGTAAGCTACATATACACTACCTTAGGCATTGATCTCTAGACATCGATATTTCTCCAATATCTGAATTTTTCTTGAATAATCTTAGGTTGTAAAGCAGAGTGAGACATCCATTTATCTATCAACAGTGTGTCACTGGATGATCTTCATCCTCCTCCATAATCAGCAGCCATCTCAATGTGGTGTCCTTCTTTTCTGGACACCAATACAATGTTCTGTCAGACTGGGCATTTTGGGTAGTTTAGTGAAGAAATAATCACCATAAGAAGCACAATAAATAGGACAGAAGCATACAATTGTTCACGGTTACTGTTACAGGGCATTTTCTACATCACTTTTGCTGTTTCAATCCCCGGAAATACCAGTAAACTGAAAGCCGTATGACTGGTGTGGCAAGGTAGTGTACCACCAATGACTAGTATTCCATGAATTTTGTCCCAGGACTCCCGGCTGTGGTCCAGCTGATACAGGCTTTTTATCCAAAGCTGGAATACATTTAATAATGCACTTATCACTCTCGTATCTGCAGTAATCATATCTGTAGAGCTTATGTCACTCAAGAGTGAAGAAAACAAGGCAAACTACTGCCCCCCCCCCCAAAGATACCTTTGCACCAGGTTGGATACGCTGCTTATGCACGATAAGCTAGGTTCAAAGGGAGCTACCCCAACTCCCACCATAGGTGACAATGTCAAAGAAATGTTGCCCAAAATCATAGTTGTTTTGGTGATTGCATCAACAGGAGGATGACAACAGCAATTATCCTGTTAGGTGCACTATTGAAGAGAATGTCAATCTCATGGTGGATTTCTTCAAGGTAAAATATAAAATTTAACCAAGAGGTGAAGTACAGCTATTACTTAGACAGAGTCATGCCTAGAGGATGAGGATGAACATTTGACCATCTCTCTCTCTCTAGCTTTACTGGTGGGCAAATTGTGGCATTTTGGTACTCATAACAGGTACAAAGTGGTCTATCAGGCAAGACCCTGCAGGTTTGTGATCCTTTCCTACTGCTTAGATAACAGCCAAATTCATACAGGGCCCCATACTCCACCTGGAACTATAAAAATAGAGTGCCTTTTTTGACCTTTGCAAGCTGTGCTCACATAAGAAGTGCTCTGTAGTGACAAATATCACGGACAAACAAGTTACCCACATCGTTACTGACATTTAGGTGACTCTGCTGTTTCTGTTTGGCATCGATGTGGAACACATAGCTTAGTCACTCCTGAAATTTCAGACCTTAGGTGTAATGTGACAGATATCATTAACTTCGGCCAATTCCTCAAGTGATCTTGTGTATCATCCCTACAATATATGGTAGACAGTACTGTAGAGGCAGGTCTCACCCTTTTGCTGCCTCAATGTAGAACAAACTGCCACGCTTGGCAGTAAATTTCCTCTTACCCAATCTGTGATTCCGAGCAGACTGAGTGAAATCCATGTATCTCAAAAATGTCCACTTATACATGACCATCATACAGTTCAGTAGGAGGTACGTGAATTTTGTGGTCGGCAGTGTAGTATACCAGCTGTGTGCTTGCCTATTCAGTTTAGACTCAGCACCAATGGCATTCACATTTATGATATCACCCCCCCACCCCCCCATTTGTGATTTAAAGGGGTGCCTTATTACAAATATATTCAGAAGACTGGCCAATATAAGCGTTGTGGCATGTAATTTGTGACAAGATACAACAATGATACTCATGGCAAAATTCAGACTTAGGCCTCTTGTACATGATTTCCTCAATTCCATACTAGCCTCACCAGAAATTTGAGTTCCTGTGGACTCAATTCACCACCCTATGTGTGCCAGCCAATAAAGGAGAGGTTTGGTTGGCTCCAGGTCATTCAGCCTTTTTCATCATGACGTCATATTAATGATAAAACCTTGGAATTATCAGGTTCCAATCAACAGCCTAAACAGGAGGGGGCTGCAAAGTCCTCTCCTGCTGATGTGTGGCTGGCAATCCAAAAGCAAATTGTTCTGTGTGCTTGGTGATGTCAATAAGTCACTGTTATAGTTACAGGAAAAGGACATTGTACTGTGGTTCAGATACTGGTTCCTTTGAGAGTGGAGAAGTCTGTCATTGACATCCCTGATGGACTGAAAGACTCATTGCACTTGCTGACAAAATCTGGGTCTTGTTCTGGTTCTGTATCTGTGGCTTACGTGGGGGTACCCATATAGACGTATTTTGTATGTGTGAGAACCACAAATGACTATCATTTGCAATGCCCTTTCAAGCCAAGAAGAAGTGGGCAGTAGACTGTGAGGTAGGAGAGAATATCAGTATATGTAAGCCCTCCCACACCTCTCCTTTCCAAAGTTTTAGAGACGATAAAGCTGGACTGATCTCCTTGGTAGCCCTGAGGAAGTAATCCATTGGGGCTGACTTTGTGAACCAACAAAGATATTCCCAGAGTAGCTCTCAACACTAAAACATCCAAAACCTAATATATTTCACCAAAATCATGCATCCTGCATCTTCACACATGGCCACATTTGTCTAGGGCACCAGAGATGCCAGATTTCACAACAGGCACCCGCAACCGTGATGACATTTTTTCCACTTCCTTACCAGCGTATGATTGTCACCTAGTGTGAGAAATGAGGGCCTGTCAGTGGATGCTTGGATGGATTCATTCAGTCCTTAGCACCTTTCTTCTTGGGATTGATTGACATTGGCTGAGTGGCTAAGATGATAGCAGGTTACAAATCTTCTACCTCGTTCTCAAGCTATATAAAAGGTAATAAGGTGGCATAGGCAATGCTCTGTTGAGTCCATAAAGAGACTTTTTTTGTAAACCATTCACTTAGACAGATTTTGTTTCTGCAGTGAGGCATGTCCATGATACTTGTGGACCTACAATCCCCCCATCTGGTCACAGAAAATGATCACACTGAAATTGATTTCTAACCTACAACATTGTTTTCTTCGTTATGTTCAGGTGCTTGATAGGCCGAAATACATGCTCTTGCTCACTCTCAGATAGCTTGGTTGGGTGAATATAAGTAAAGTATTCTGGTGGTCAAATACGTTTTTATGACAAAGATGCAGGCTATAGACCTTTCCATCACTAGATTTGAGGGCTTATCCATCAAGACTATGCTAACATTGATAAACATGACCAGAAAGGATACCGTGTTCAGTAAGATCTTGAGTTAATTAATTGTAAACTATTGAAAATGCGTGATACAGTAACACACACACACACACACACACTTACACACACAAAGTAACCATCTGCTCATCTCATTGTATATTTTTCCCTTTTTTGCACAGATTTTCAACACTTCTAATTATATACAAGAGTAAATAAATACCTGTCTCTTGTTGACGGCGGCGAGATTTTCTCCACAGTATCATCACAATGGGTGGACAAAAGACAGCCAGACCTGCGGCAGCGACCAACCCTATTATCAGTCCAAGTAACCATGGGCGTGAGATTGCTTGTAACCCTATATAAATAAAGTATCAACATATGATCCATTACTAAGGCTAAGCAATTACGTTTTAAAGCCATGAATGAAACAATCACATTTTGGTGCAGCATCTATATGTTTGTCCATCCATTCATCCATCCATAAAAGACAACACCAGAGGTCAGGACGTAAGGGCCATCATTTGCATAATTTACTTATTTGCATAACGAAAAATACCCTTGAAGCCATATGCTCTCTACACTTGGTGGAAATGCACTTTTAGCTAATATAAGTGGCACCCCTGTCATTTTCTAAATTTTAACGAATGGGGATATTATGTAATGGTCAATAAGATAATATATGAGCACGATTAGTTTACGAACACTAAAATCCATGCCTTGAGTTTCATTTAAATATAATTACCAGCGCTACTAACATGCAAGGGAGCTGCACTGTGTTGGTTTCTGCATACCTTTTTTTTCGTGTTCGTGATTTTTAGTCCCTGTGATAACATACATCTTGAAAGTTTTACAATAAACATCTTTTGTATAACCTCTTGGTCTATATTTTCAAATTTATATAAGACTACTTTAAATACCCTTAAAAGGTGCTTACTTAAACCTTATTCAACAACGTTTCTTAGTGCTGGTTAGGTTCAATATCCACAACAAAGAAACTGTTTGCCGTTGGCATGTTATTCTGGTAGGTTTTAACAGCACGTACTAATAAAATATTTTCCATTGTCGAGAAATTATTGAAAAACATCACGGCAAAAGTGGTAATACTTTCTCGAACTACAACAGAACTATAACATCAAAAATCAAGTTGTTTGTTTCAATATACAGGTAACAATGTTACCAACTTTATTTCCCAGGGAATGACAATGCAGTGCCAATTTTTGTGTCGGTAATGCCTAACAGTCACAAATATTGGCATAGAGTGCCTACCTTGGGTTTTTTGGTCAGATTATCCCTGTGTGCTTTAACATCAGTTCTTCTCTTTATTTACCTACTTCCAGAATACATCAGCTACATACCTATTTTCATCGGTGGAGAGTAAGGTCCATCCAATATGAGGATAGAGCCGTCCGCTATCCTTTTAAGTGCTCGTAGTTTCACATAGTACGTGCCTGATTTCAAGGGACCATTGCAATATCCTTTGGTATTCAGTTTACAGGATTTATCAGCCCCAATGTTGAAGCTGACTTTCTCTTTTATATTTTTTTTGGAAGTCACATTCCCAGCAGGTTTACCTGATGTAGTATCAGGATGTGCTACAGCAGTTGGTTTACCTGTTGGTCGATTGAACGATCCAGATTTATTTGGTGAGAAGTTCTGATATGCTTCTCTTCTCTCACAATATGCAACATTCTCAAAAAATGAAGGACAAAATGGAATAGCTTGATATGTAAATTCAGTCAGTCCTTGCACTTGATTCCAGGCAGGTAGGTTTAGAGTTTGTTCATTCTGATTGGAGATGGCGTTAGTAGTCACAATGACTGTGTGGCTCTCGATGGGACCAAATTTTATGGCGAGGTGATTTGAGAACTCCACTAGAAGTACTGATGAAGGTACATCACGTAGTAAAACCTGGACCGGACGACCGACTGTTTTGTCTGATACGAATGCAGGTGCTGCAAACAGGAATGTAGGCTGCAGCAACTACGACAGCATCACATAATATAGAGTAACAGTGCAGAGAATTTTTTCTGGTATGAAAAGACATCAGAGGTGAAAAATTAAGAAATTGCATTTAGAAAAATAAATGCCTGTATGAATGCCTGCTCATGCAAACTACAGCCGTTTCTGGAAATGTGACAACATTTATAATGTTCAAATCACCATGTAGCACATTTGAGAAATACATGGAAGATACATATGAAAATGCGCGACGCGACATAGGGAATGCATTTTTCTGCAGTTGTTTACCGAAATGATATCTTACTAAGAGAAGTTATTTTGCTCTGTCAAAGGGGTCTTCGTGGTTCAGTGGTCTGCTACATGAGAATATATATATATATATATATATATATATATATATATATATATATATATATATATATATATATATATATATATGTATATATATATATGTATATATATATATATGTATGTATGAATATAATTTATGAAAAATGTGAATATCACATAGAACATTTCGTATTTTCATGACATGATATACCCAAATGGTACTTGTGACCTCACTGGAAGGAGAAACAGATTCACTGCAATCTGCGCTGTCCAAGGGGGTCTTTGTAATCTAGTAGTCTGCTACACACACATTGGGTGTTTAAGGGTGAATGTCAGTGTGTAGCTGTGCGTGGTTGTGAATTGGATGTACTTTAAGCGAAAAGGGATCAAGCCTACTTTTGCATAATCTTCTATGAGACCATATTTGTGGCTTAACGGTCTGTGGATGTAAACTACAATATCCATTTTTCTACAAACGTAGTCCTTTTAATATATCAGGCAATATTAAAGTTTTCAAGTATTCTTATCAACTTCACCTTAAACCTGTATACATGAGTTTAAAAATAGGAAAGATATATAACATATCAAATATGCGGATTTTTTCATACTTAATGTACGTTTTTCTCCAAGCCAATATAACCTGGATTTAGTCGGCACGGCTGATTCATTAAACTATTCACCAGATACTACGAAATGTAAAGTCCAAAATCTGTCATACAATTACATGTACTGCCCTCCGAATTTTAGTGTGTCTACTTTTTTGCATCAATGGAAACAACTGATTTTTTTCTTACACGTATCTTTCACCTAAATTCCAGTGCTTTTTCCGAGACCTTTGCAAAATACCCACATTGGATACATTACATGGAAAATCCCGAAGATGTAAAAAATTGACCCTTCTTATACCAATGCTTTAGAATTTTTCACAACTAAAATCTCGGGCTATTTTGTCACTGGCAATATACTGTGTACAAGAGTCTCCATTAAAATGTTAATGCTAATGTTAACCTATACGGAAAAGCACGATTGTCTTTATAAATAAAATTTCTTTACGTAAATTAAAGAAAGTATACTTGAATCACTTTTGTTACAACGAAAACGTCGATTGTATTGATTTCTTTAGTAAAATAGTCAGATGTATCTATAAGATTAAATATTTTGTTTTGCAAAAAATAATTGTACTCATCACCAAAACTTGGTGTGTAGATTTTACACAGAGCAACAGTCACCTGTACCTGATGTATAATTAAATAGTGAAACATGGATGCACACGGGCAAATAACAAAGATCACTATGATTACAATATTTTCTAATAATTTTGGATGGCAAATCAGCTATGCAGAATCTGACAGGTATGTATGCCAAAGATACCACCCCCGTCTGCACCGGTTCCTGATGCAAATATGCATGTGATCAACTATGTGCTGACAGGTAAAATATTTGAACTGGCTTTGCAGTACATTCTATGCTACCGTGAGAGCTTACACCATACACATTGGTTGTAAACACTTATGACACATTTATCCAGACCAAAATTAATATAAAAAAAACTGTAAAATTAACATGATTTCAGCGATACTGTTGAGTGATCTTTAGAACAATAGTATAGCAAAGGAACCGTTGGATGATTCAAATCCTTTTGCGGTGCAGTTTCTACTTAACTGCTAATAAATTGCTAAATGACAGTGTGGTCTTTTCAAGTCGTTCAACATCATTTAAGGTGGAATGAACAGATGCAATTGACCAGCATATGACTTGAATTAACAGCTGGCTGTATCATTCGTATACTTACATACAGTGGTCACTCTGCTTTCTGGAGAAGCCGTCTTTTTAATCCGGCTTTCTGCAACATATCGTATCTTTGTGTATTTTATTCACTAGGTATATTACAAAACATTGTACATAACGACTACACGGACAATGTCATTATAAATTATAAAATTAGACAAACAAACAAAAAACAAAAAAAGACAAATACAAAAAACAAAACCAAAAAAAAAAAAAAAAAAACAAAAACAAAAACAAAAAAAACAAAACAAAACAAAAACAAAACATACAAACAAACAAACAAAAAAGTAACAGCAACAAAATTTAAATTGCATTTATGATTTTCAGCTGAAGGAAATAAAACCACTGGGATTTATTTTTCCTCCAACCTGTAAGAATTCTGTACAAGTTAAAAAATCTTCGAATCAGAATTTTACCGGAGGGAAACAGTCCGACTAATTACTTATAATAGTATCACTCACTGGGCATCTAGTATTTTTGTTTGAAACGTTTTTTAAAACGCGTATTGCTGGGATATTCTGAACGGGGGTATGGAATTCCATATACAAGGAAACTTAATAGAACCTTTACCCATATTTCTACGATATTTACGCATATAAAATCCATGCCATTGTCTTTATAATAATAGTGGATTTTATTAACGTTGGTGAATAATTGCCTGATGATATTGGGGACAAGGTTAGCTTTAACCTTGCACATGAGTTGTCTTGTGATAAAATATGTAAACATGCAACTTTGAGAATAATGAACTTGAAAATTAATAGGTCTGCGTGTCAATTGACACCGGGAATACAAAAGTATTTATTATCTTCTGTAATTTTATGAACTAGTTCAACGTGCTTGAATCAGTGACAGCCCAGGTACTCTAACATGAAACAAAATATGGATAAAGTTTTATATTTGAATCGTTACTAAACTTACTTTTTTTGATCCCAATAATTTAGTGACCTTTCTAGAAATTTAAATATATGTTGTTATATTTAAATTCTGGTCAAACCATACTCCTGAAAATTTAAATCATTCAATTTGTTGATACTCTTTGTCATCTATTAACACTGAAATGTTGTCCAATATAGTTCTGATGTGGCACAATTTAGAGGGAACATGTAGCTTGTTTTAGCCTTTTTTAATTTGTTGGTATAAAACTATTCTATATTATTAAATACATTGTTGACCTTTAACTTAAGAAGTTTACATCTTTATAACGGAAATGTAAGCTTGCGTTGTCTGCAAACAATAAACAAAATGTGTCTCTCGACACAAAACTAAGATCCTTGATATATAATAAAAATAAAAGAGGTCAAAGGATAGATCTTTGCGGCAAAGAGAAGTGTCGCTACCACCGGGTGGCTATTTATATGATAATTATATGCATAGGGCAGGTTAGTGTACATAATCTCTTGTCAGCTTCAGAAGCAGGGACCACATCAACCAATGGCAGCTTGGCCAGCAGGCCAGTCACACAGAGTTGAAAGAAAAGCTAATTAATCACATGACCATTGTAGAATGACTTCACAGCTAAAGAGCCCACCCAGAAAGTAAAAGGTGGCCCACGTTTCCTGCCCAGTTCCTATTACCTTTAAACTGGAGTTCTCTTTGTGCCCAGCTCATGGCAATCTCATTCATTTATGTAAAAGTACCTATTAAGATATAGAAAAGCTGGGCAAAATTTACCAAGAACTGGGTTTGCCAACACCAACAGTCCAGTAAAATATTCGTCAACTTATCAGATGTATAACTTAGACGACAATTGTTCTGTTATATCCACAACAGATTCAGCCACCCCTTATGTCCTCATGTCTTTGGAATAAATGCTGGATTCCAAAACAAGGATGTATGTATATATGTATGTATGTATGTATGTATGTATGTATGTATGTATGTATGTGTATGCGTGTGTTTGCAGTCAAATATGACTAAAGAGCTTAGCCACAGAACCTCAAGGTACATCAGTTTCTAATACCTGGACTGGACTGGACTGACTGCACTGTTCGATACAAATACATGTAGTACAAAGAAAAACGAAGCCTGCGGTATGTGAGACAGCATGAGAATATATACAGCAATATTTCAGAGGATTTCCCCCATTTCACCAACACTTAAATGGTAAAAACCTAAGGACAACATTTATTGATGCCTATCTATGCAAACTACAACTGTTTCCTGGTAATTGTTTGGCAAATTTAAACTGTTGAAAACACCATGCAACTCTTTTTTGAAAAGTACATCTCAGAAACAAGCAACGTCGCATTGAACATTCCATATTTTTGTGACGGGAATTACCCAAACCGAACCAGTTTTACACTTACTGTAAGGACACACACACACACACACACACACACGGGAATAATCATGGAGCCTGCGGCCTTTTGGTGTATGCATGTATGTACGCGCATGTGTGTATATGTGTGTGTGTGTATGTATGTATGTATGTATGTATGTATGTATGTATGTATGTATTTATGTATGTATGTATGCATGTATTTATTTATTTATGTACTTAAATGTGTCTAAAGAGCCCAGCCATAGAACCTGAAGGGACATCACGTTGTAATACCTGGACTGGACAGCACTGTCTTGTACAAATACATGGTCTGCAAACTGTAACGTAGCCTGTGGTAGCCGAGGCAACTTCAGTTAGTATACAGCAATATTAATATGTATCTTAGTCTGCCAAAACATCAGAGGTAAACAAATCAGGGCAACAACAGTTGGTAATATTATACCTCAGGGGGATATCCACACTGGTGATTGGTTAGATGGGGGTGGGACATTTTTTTCTAGCCTCCCGCAGAGGAGGTACTGTCACCCTGCACGTCCTGGTACATGGCCGTGTAATTCTGATCAGCTTGGGAACCAGGCAAGTAGGAACCAGGCTATTGCATTACAAATACCTGTTGACCATGCAAAAATATATGCATAAAAATGTGCAACGTCACATGGAACATTTCAAAGCTTTGTACCGTTACTTACCAAAACGGCACCACTTTTGAACTTACTATAAGCAGATGTATTGGTCACAGTGGTCACTGTAGCTTGTGCTGTCCAAGGGGGTTTTGTAGTCCAGTGGTCGGCTACATAAGAATGAATATATACATGTATATATATATATATATATATATATATATATATATATATATATATATATATATATATATATATATATATATATATATATGTGAAATGAATGATACAAACGGGTTTATATGTTTATGTGTTTATAGATGGCGTGTGACCACGTGCAACACTAATTTCTACCCGGCAGGTCGAGTATGACGGTCATTTATAGCGTGCCCAGCAAAGAGGGAAGTTGATTTTTTTCAAAGCTTCACGTAAAAGCTCTCGAAAAAATTGGTGTATGAAGTTAACTGCATTTAGCTACTGATGTCATTCGTACAGTGTAACTCTAACCTGCAAAAACTGGAGAGGCCAGGTGGATAATACTGCACATATAAAAAAAAATGAGCTTCGTCAATGATACTAGCTTGTGTCTGGATCCGATTGAACCCCTTTTTAAAGAAATGCCCTAAGGACATTCCGGACAGAGGTCCACTTACAGGCGTATGAAAATATTCTGAGTGCGGGAGCACCGATGCTGCTTGTAATATATTGCTGCAACCAATAAAAACACATATAGCCCATAAAATTCATAGTACAATCTACCTCACCTTTAACTTCAGGTTCTTATCTTTTAATTAATACCATATTTTGCCAGGTATTTTTTTGTTTAAGGAAAGATATACCGTCAGTATTATCACATGTATCATTTCTCAGCAATGCGCAGCGCTGGCCATAAAATTGCCATATCCACAAAAATCTGCTCACTTTGAGTTATCTAAACATTTGCAAGAACGTTGCTAGGTAACCCGAAACACTCTTTCATCCCTCAATTGGCCTCATTTTTAATGCGGATAGAATCTCTTTACATTTTAACATCAAATGTGATGAAAATTATTCCTGATATTTAAAACTATAAATAAGTTTCTAATGTTCAATTGCAAATTTAAGTGATTTACAAATATTCTGTTGCCATGGCAACCAACTGTTGACACTTCGTCTCTCTAACTGGTTTCTAATGGAACGCTTGTATAGTAGGTATGCTGGTGTAAAGTTGTGAAGTGGTACTTTGTATGTGTATAAAGTTATGGTTAATATGGTGTTTTTCGCTTTATATGTCGAAAACTTAATTTCGTTGCAATGGTAACCAATATAAATAAAAATTGACCACGAAATTGATCATACACCCTACCTGACTTTAAACTTCAGGTTCTTATCTTTTGATTATTACCAAATCCAGCTTGGTATTTTTCCGGTTGAACGAAAACTGAAAATAAGCCTTTTTGAAAATTTAGCTGCTCTACTTTACCTTTAGAGAATAGTTATTGGTTCTGCTGTCTTACAGTGTGTACATTAATATGTATGTATGTATGTGCGTGTCTGTGTGTGTATGTATGTATGTATGTATGTATGTATGTATGTATGTATGTATGTATGTATGTATGTGTGTGTGTACGTATGTATGTATTATGTCAGTTTTTAAAGAGTCTAGCTATAGAACCGGAAGGGACATCACGTTGTAATCCCTGGACTGGACTTGCTGTATTGTCTGGTTCGAATGCAAGCACTATAAATAGAATGTAGCCTGTGGTAGCCGAGACAGAGTCGGATATTATACAGCGTTTTTATCGAAGATTTTTCCAGTCTTGCAAGAAACCAGTAGCAAAGTATTCCGGGCAACACTATCGATTAATGGCTACTTGTGTAAACTATAACTGTTTCATGGTGACTCTGCACAATTTGAAATGTTGATATCTCAATGCAACGTTTTTGTCGTGACTTACCCAAACAGTAGCACGTTCGAACTTATTGTACGGAAAAGGGAGATGTAGTGGTCAGAATGGTCACCCTAGTTTGTGCGGTATATGTATGTATGTATATGTATGTATATATATATATATATATATATATATATATATATATATATATATATATATATATATATATATATATATATAATTTGTATTAACTCCATGTGAAGGCTGTTTGCATGCCTCAATGATTGAAAGTGAAATATGAGTTTAAGATGTGGAACAGCATAAAACATTAAAGTAAAACGTAATTGACACTTTTCTCAAAAATCCATTATTTGGATTAAGTATGAGTGCTTGAATCATAAAATCATCCACTCAACACTAGGATATCGTAATTTGAAAATGATTCACATGGTCATATGTGTTGCACGTTTAATTTACATATAGATCTGTAACAATTTTCTTTAAATCCAATTCACACAGGCCTATGCATTCCGAAGCGAAGAGCAAGACAGTTGCGATGGTATCACTCAATCAAATTCTCTGCGATGCAAAGTCTTCACTATTCCCAGTCAAAAACGTAAGAATTCATCACATCCAAAATGCTAATACCATAATACCAAATAAAAGGATATCCATAAAAGTATATAAGAACCTATGAGAAAAAACTCTATTTTTATAAGTAAACTTTCGTTACATGGAGTAAAGGAAATGATACTCGATTCATTTTTGTTGCAAAGATAACTTTCATACTTAGGTCAGCTTTGACAGAGACAAAAACAAAATAATTCCATAATGATAACATAGTTACACATTTGGATGGCAAATCACAGCCAGTTTTGCAAGATATGATAGAAATATACAACGTAATTCTGAAAACAGCAGTACTCAAAGAAATGTATGTATGTAAGTATGTATGTATGTATGTATGTATGTGTGTATGCACAGATGTATGTGTGTGTATATATATGTATGTATGTATGTATGTATGTATGTATGTATGTATGTATGTATGTATGTATGTATGTATGCATGTATGTATGCATGTATGCAATCCAACGCGTCCAAGAACATATTGACATAGGAGCTGAATGTACATCACGTTACAATGTCTTGACTGGATGAATGGCTGGGTTATCTGAGTGTGATGCAGGTACTACAACCGAGAAGGTAGAATGTGCTTGAGGAGAAAGCGTCAGATAATATACTGCAAGATTATAGAAGATTTTTACAGTTTGGCAGGACTTCTGTCGTACAATATTACAGGCAACAACATTTATTAATGTATCCTCATTGAAGCTACAAATATTTACTGCCCTGATAGTTGTGTGACAGACGTTGAAATGTTGAAAAATGTTAAACACCTTCGGTAAAGCACATGTATGAAAACATACAAAGTCGAATACCACCTTCCAAATTTTCACGCTGTGATTTACCAATACGGTAATAATTCATACTTACTTTGAGGAGACTCGGTGATTCCTGCAGTTTGAGCTGTCCAAGGGGTCTTTGTAGCCCAGCTGTCTGTTTAATAATGGTGCATATATATGTATATATTGTTTTTCTTAACCCCATCTGAAGGCTACAAATTTGCTTTCATGATTTAAAGTGGAAACATGAGTTTGAAATGAAGAAATGTACAAGATATTTATTCTTCTGATTTTGACCAAACTACCATGTACAGTAGATAAACACGTTGAATTTTGAAACCGTTCAGCCAAAACTAAAAAATTCTAAACCCCAAATCTTTTAAATACAAGTTCAGTCCCGAGGCATCTGCAAGCCACTTGCATTGTATCATTTGGCTAAAAACTATGAAATGCTAAATATTGAATTTTCATTATCCTAAGCTTTAGAATTCATCAAAACTGAAATATTTCCAATATTTTGATACAAGCGTCATAGCGTGTGCAAGGTTGAAATAAATGCAAACATATGCCACCCCCCCCCATTATTTTCTTTATAAGTAAACTTTTGTTATATCGAATTAAAATATACTTGCTGTACTTTTGATTCATGGAAAACCTTAATTGTATTGATATCTTTAGTGAAGCGCTTAGATGCATTTATTGTGCAATTTTGGTTCTGCAAAACGAAAAGAAAATAATTGAAATAATTACCAAAACGTTGTGTATTGGTTTAATGTAGTGCAACAGTGAATTACACCTGCTGTATCCTTTAATAGCTAGACACTTCTTGACTTAAAAAAAAACAAAATAATTTCCTAATAAAAACATTTTGTCATATATTTGGATGGCAGATCAAAGATAGCTTTGCAGAATAATATAGGTATGTACAATGTAATACTCAGAACAGCAGTTATCTGAGCAGAAAAGAGATACGGCGATCAGGAATGTAACCTGGGGTTAGCTGAGATAGCATCAGATAAAATACTGCTACATCACAGGGGAGTTTGTCAGTATTATAAAAAAAACAGGGATAACAGGGGCACATCGTCCGTGTAGTTCTCAATCCAACAAAATACTGCTTTCCAATCTCTCTATGCTCCATAGCCGTTCCAGTTACTGTGTAAGTCCAAACCTACTAATTTATTATATGGTAAAGACAACCCAATTGTATGTAAATAATGTATGAACGTGAAATATCAGCAAATACATGAATACATGCTGTAAAACACGTTATTGCTTACAATAGCAATACTTGATGAATTTGTATGAACTAATATATGCATACAATAAGTGAAATAGTAAAAGTCAAGTTTAAACTTACTCTGAGAAAAGAAATCCATAAATGTTCATGTCCCTTTTCCGTAAAATAAGATAAAAGAATAGACCATGAAACAACAAGCTACTAGCACAGAATAACTAACTGCCTTGAAAAGCGAACTCACACAAAGGTGTCACAAGTCGACCTAACCCCGTGCATGGACTAAGAAAGAAACAGTCAAGCTGCATCCTACATATTATGACTTCAAAGGTGAAAAATTCAGGGCAAAAACATTTATTAACAACTATCTATGTGAACTACACCTACTTTCTGTCCTGGTACATATACTGAACCCCAATGAAAAGTATCCACATGCCAATTTTGAAGTATTTTATTGTTTATACTTGAAACATTTCATACCTAGACGTGCTTAGAACTTAACAAAGCATTCACTTTTCTGGCGTAAAAATAATGTCACGCTCTACCGACATTAACGTCACTTACAGGCAAAAAATGTCATTAACTGCCCTAATTGAAAGTCACACAAATTTTTCTGTTCAATATGGGATGTGGCCACCTCGAGCATCAACACATGCTATACATCTGCGGCGCATACTGCTGACCAGGGTTTGAATTCTGTGTTGGGGAACATTATTCCATTCTTCCTGCAGAGCTTGGATCAGCTGGTTTCCGGTAGTAGGCCTAGGTGTCCTCCGTTGAATACCTTGGCCTAACTGATCCCACAAATGTTCAATAGGGCTCAGATCGGGTGAGAACGCTGGCCATTCCATGACATTGATGTTGTTCTCATTGAGAAAGTTCATTGTTAATCTTGCAGAGTGTGCACGTGCATTGTCCTGCTGAAAGATCGCCAGATCTTGATGCTGCTCCATAAATGGGACCATGTGCGGCTCCAGCACCTCATCAATGTACCGCCTAGCATTGAGGATCCCTTGAATGACCACTAGGGGTGTCCGGTAGCGGTTGCTGATGCCTGCCCACACCATGACAGAGGGTCCACCCCATCGATCTGCCTGACGGACACAGGCATCTGCATATCTCTCCCCAGTCCGGCGCCACACACGTTCTCTGCCATCTGCTCTGCTGACACAAAAACGGGACTCGTCAGTAAAAAGGACGGTATTCCACTGCTGGCGAGTCCACCTGGAGTGTGCTCTACACCACTGCAGTCGTCTTTCTCTTCTGGGTTGGGTCAGCAGGTTACCCCTGTAAGGTCTTCTGGCTGTTAGGCCACTGCTCCTCAGTCGCCTCTCCACAGTAGAACTACTGACAGGACGGTGATTCACCCCTTGAGTCTCACGGGCTGTTTGGGCTGCTGTACGGAAACGGTCTCGCAGGTGCATCAGCCGGATGTGACGGTCTTGGCCAGGTGTTGTCACTCTTTCTCGGCCAGGCCTAAGCCGATCATCTACGGATCCAGTTTCTTGTTGCCGTTCAATTAGTCGTTGGATGGTGCGCCGAGTACACCCCATTCTTTGTGCGATTTGAGTGATTGGGACTCCACCCTCTGCAAGCCCCAAAGCATGGTGTCTTTGACCTTGGCTCAGACGCGGCATGATCGCCTCAACACACCTGAGACCACTGGCTTTTTTCTTGGCTGAACATCCCTTTTTAAAGCCACTGAAAACATCAGGTCATTTTAGCCATCCAATAGGAGTGGTGGTCAGAAGCCATATTCGGTGCACAAAAGTCACATGCATTATGTAACAACCCAGCAAAAGTTAAAAAGTTGTCCTGAATGACCCTGATGTAGGCTCCAAACCATGCATATATGCACACACAGTACT